>CAWUFW010019875.1:0-170587 GCA_963921515.1 Calotriton arnoldi
CAAAACCCGTGAAATTCCCCCGTTATAGTTAGTTCAGCTAACTATAACTTGCGCCCCGCAATGCACTGCTGATGACGTCACATATTACATCACTCATGACATGGTCAGTGACATCACTGATGACATCACTGATGACATCTCAAATGACATCACTGATGACATCATCCAGTGACTGTGTGTTTCTGTAAAGTTTAAATATTTTTAATATATATAGGAAAAGACGTATTGAAGAAGGAGTGGGTGTGTAAGTGTCTGTATGGATGATTTAGTAGGTGCGTGACTGACTCTATAAGTGAGTGATTTAACGTATCTTACTGAATGCATGGGTTAGTGACTAATCTGGGTGAATGTCTGTATCCGTCTGTCTGTTGCTGTGTAAGTGGCTGCATGTGTTTGTGAATAGCTAAATGAGTGTCTATATGAGTTATTGAATGCTTGTCTGAGTATCTGTATGGGTGCCTGAGTGTTTGTGTGGGAGGGGTGTGTGCAACTCTGTGCATAGATGTGTGAGTGGGTAATTCACTGGGTGGATGGTTTCAAGAGTGCATCTGTGATAGACTGTATGAGTGGGTAAGTGTGTGTAAGAGTGTGTTAGTGAGTGAATGTATGTCCCAGTGGTACATGTGTGAGTAACTACATATGTGAAAGGCAGTATATATGTGTGTTGGAGTATATAAATAGCTATAAGCAAGAGTGAGTGATTGTGATAGTGGCTGTATGGATGAGTGTGTGCTTGTATCAGTGATTGTATAAGAGCGTAACAATGTGCTACTATTTGTATGAGTAAGTGAGCTGGTGTGTGTATAACTGTATAGGTGAGTAAATGGCAGTGTGTTTAATTATTTGCATGACCGACTAGGTGTCTGAGTATCTCTATGGATGAGTGGCGTTGTTTGAGTGTCTATATAGGAGTAAGAGTGCATATGATAGTCCTGTACTGAGTGACCGTAAGTATGAGTTACTGTACGGGTGAGTGAGTGGATGTGTGTGTGTAGACCTAAGAATCAGTGAGTGGGTATGAAGTTATTGGTGTTGGAGTGTCTATGGTTTTGCGAATGGCAGTCTGTAATTTAGAGTGGGTGTATCAAAGATTATATTAGGGTGTGAGGAGGTGCATCAGATTATCACGTGGATGATGTCATCAGTGATGTCATTTGAGATGTCATCAGTGATGTCATCAGTGATGTCACTGACCATGTCATGAGTGATGTAATATGTGACGTCATCAGCAGTGCTTATGCGGGCGCGAGTTATAGTTAGCTGAACTAACTATAACGGGGGAATTTCACGGGTTTTGTACGAGTGCAATGTCCAAGTAACTATAACTGTCCCTAAAACCTATGGTTTTTTCAGTGAATTTCAAAGGTTTTTTAAATGCTAATTTGTAACTATAACGTGTCTGAAACCTATGGTTTTTTCAGTGAATTTCAAAGGTTTTTTAAATGCTAATTTGTAACTATAACGTGTCTGAAACCTATGGTTTTTTCAGTGAATTTCAAAGGTTTTTTAAATGCTAATTTCTAACTATAACGTGCCTGATACCTACGGTTTTTTCAGTGAATTTCAAAGGTTTTGTAAATGACAATTTTTAAATGTATTAATTGTTATATTAATTTTTTCATACTGATTTACTACATTTTTAGAAACAATTTTTTTTTACATATTTTATTTTTTAAATTACATTGTAATTACATTATACATTACATTACAAAAAATACTTTCTCAGAATGAATTACTTTAGTTTAAATACTTTGCACATAGGCAATAGACTTTTAAGTACAGTAGTTACAGTTGTTGCAATGGGCAACACATTTTCAAACACAATGCAACATTCAGCTCAATGTGAATTTCTAGTTAAATGCAATTAGTTACTTTATGGATTACTTTTCTAACCACAGGACTGGATCCTAGATTCAGTCCTGGTACATCTCCTGTAAACAGTTGAGTAAAAGCGTTTTGGTTACAGTCGTGATTTTTAAGGAATATTATTGTATTTTAAAAGTTGACACTTAGAAACTTTTTCTCATAGAATCACCAATGTTATCCTATGGAAGGAAATTCACTTAGCAGGTAAAAACTGTTATCGTTACTTTTTCTTACTCAGTGTTGGATCATGGATCCAGCAATGGTGCATCTCCTGTAAACAGTTGAAAGAATGCGTTTAAGTCATACAGGTGATTTTTAAGGAATATTTGTAGTTTGTAAAAATCAACACTTTGAAACTTTTTTGCTGAAAACCAGACAATGGATTCCTATGGAAGAAAATCTAAGTTACTGGTAAGTACGGTTAAAATTACTTTTCAGGGTCAGTGCTGAGCTAAAAGATGCAGCACTGGGTTCTCTCTTGATAACAGGTGAGTAAATTGGTATTCGTACTTTGGTTGATTTTAGAGGAATATTATAAAGTTCAAAAACTCCACACTTAGAAGAATTTCCAAGTGAAACCAGTCAATGTTAGCCTATGAAGGTAATTCAAGTTACCGGTAAGTACGGTTAAAATTACTTTTCAGGACCAGTACTGGGCTGAAAGATGCAGCACTGAGGTCTCTCCTGATAACAGGTGAGTAAATCAGAATTCGTATTTCGGCTGATTTTAGAGGAATATATGTATGTTTCAAAAATCAACACAGAAACTTTTTCAGCAAAAAGCAGGCAATGATATCCTTTGGAAGGTAATTCAAGTTACTGGTAAGTACGGTTAAAATTACTTTTGAGGATCAGTACTGGGCTGAAAGATGCAGCACTGAGGTCTCTCCTGATAACAGGTGAGTAAATCGGAATTCGTATTTCGGCTGATTTTAGAGGAATATTTTAAAGTTCCAAAACTCCACACTTAGAAGAATTTCCAAGTGAAACCAGTCAATGTTAGCCTATGGAAGGAAATTCAAGTTACTGGTAAGTACGGTTAAAATTACTTTTCAGGACCAGTACTGGGCTGAAAGATACAGCACTGAGGTCTCTCCTTATAACAGGTGAGTAAATCGGAATTCGTATTTCGGCTGATTTTAGAGGAATATTTGTATGTTTCAAAAATCAACACTTAGAAGAATTTCCAAGTGAAACCAGTCAATGTTAGCCTATGAAGGAAATTCAAGTTACTGGTAAGTACGGTTAAAATTACTTTTCAGGATTAGTACTGGGCTGGAAGATGCAGCACTGAGGTCTCTCCTGATAACAGGTGAGTAAATCGGAATTCGTATTTCGGCTGATTTTAGAGGAATATTTTAAAGTTCCAAAACTCCACACTTAGAAGAATTTCCAAGTGAAACCAGTCAATGTTAGCCTATGGAAGGAAATTCAAGTTACTGGTAAGTACGGTTAAAATTACTTTTCAGGACCAGTACTGGGCTGAAAGATACAGCACTGAGGTCTCTCCTTATAACAGGTGAGTAAATCGGAATTCGTATTTCGCCTGATTTTAGAGGAATATTTGTATGTTTCAAAAATCAACACTTAGAAACTTTTTCAGCAAAAAGCAGGCAATGATATCCTATGGAAGGAAATTCAAGTTACTGGTAAGTACGGTTAAAATTACTTTTGAGGATCAGTACTGGGCTGAAAGATGCAGCACTGAGGTCTCTCCTGATAACAGGTGAGTAAATCGGAATTCGTATTTCGGCTGATTTTAGAGGAATATTTTAAAGTTCCAAAACTCCACACTTAGAAGAATTTCCAAGTGAAACCAGTCAATGTTAGCCTATGGAAGGAAATTCAAGTTACTGGTAAGTACGGTTAAAATTACTTTTCAGGACCAGTACTGGGCTGAAAGATACAGCACTGAGGTCTCTCCTTATAACAGGTGAGTAAATCGGAATTCGTATTTCGGCTGATTTTAGAGGAATATTTGTATGTTTCAAAAATCAACACTTAGAAGACTTTTCAGCAAAAAGCAGGCAATGATATCCTATGGAAGGAAATTCAAGTTACTGGTAAGTACGGTTAAAATTACTTTTGAGGATCAGTACTGGGCTGAAAGATGCAGCACTGAGGTCTCTCCTGATAACAGGTGAGTAAATCGGAATTCGTATTTCGGCTGATTTTAGAGGAATATTTGTAAAGTTCCAAAACTCAACACTTAGAAGAATTTCCAAGTGAAACCAGTCAATGTTAGCCTATGAAGGAAATTCAAGTTACCGGTAAGTACGGTTAAAATTACTTTTCAGGACCAGTACTGGGCTGAAAGATGCAGCACTGAGGTCTCTCCTGATAACAGGTGAGTAAATTGGTATTCGTACTTTGGTTGATTTTAGAGGAATATTATAAAGTTCCAAAACTCCACACTTAGAAGAATTTCCAAGTGAAACCAGTCAATGTTAGCCTATGGAAGGTAATTCAAGTTACCGGTAAGTACGGTTAAAATTACTTTTCAGGACCAGTACTGGGCTGAAAGATGCAGCACTGAGGTCTCTCCTGATAACAGGTGAGTAAATCAGAATTCGTATTTCGGCTGATTTTAGAGGAATATTTGTATGTTTCAAAAATCAACACTTAGAAACTTTTTCAGCAAAAGCAGGCAATGATATCCTTTGGAAGGAAATTCAAGTTACTGGTAAGTACGGTTAAAATTACTTTTGAGGATCAGTACTGGGCTGAAAGATGCAGCACTGAGGTCTCTCCTGATAACAGGTGAGTAAATCGGAATTCGTATTTCGGCTGATTTTAGAGGAATATTTTAAAGTTCCAAAACTCCACACTTAGAAGAATTTCCAAGTGAAACCAGTCAATGTTAGCCTATGGAAGGAAATTCAAGTTACTGGTAAGTACGGTTAAAATTACTTTTCAGGACCAGTACTGGGCTGAAAGATACAGCACTGAGGTCTCTCCTTATAACAGGTGAGTAAATCGGAATTCGTATTTCGGCTGATTTTAGAGGAATATTTGTATGTTTCAAAAATCAACACTTAGAAGACATTTTCAAGTGAAACCAGTCAATGTTAGCCTATGGAAGGAAATTCAAGTTACTGGTAAGTACGGTTAAAATTACTTTTCAGGATTAGTACTGGGCTGGAAGATGCAGCACTGAGGTCTCTCCTGATAACAGGTGAGTAAATCGGAATTCGTATTTCGGCTGATTTTAGAGGAATATTTTAAAGTTCCAAAACTCCACACTTAGAAGAATTTCCAAGTGAAACCAGTCAATGTTAGCCTATGGAAGGAAATTCAAGTTACTGGTAAGTACGGTTAAAATTACTTTTCAGGACCAGTACTGGGCTGAAAGATACAGCACTGAGGTCTCTCCTTATAACAGGTGAGTAAATCGGAATTCGTATTTCGCCTGATTTTAGAGGAATATTTGTATGTTTCAAAAATCAACACTTAGAAACTTTTTCAGCAAAAAGCAGGCAATGATATCCTATGGAAGGAAATTCAAGTTACTGGTAAGTACGGTTAAAATTACTTTTGAGGATCAGTACTGGGCTGAAAGATGCAGCACTGAGGTCTCTCCTGATAACAGGTGAGTAAATCGGAATTCGTATTTCGGCTGATTTTAGAGGAATATTTTAAAGTTCCAAAACTCCACACTTAGAAGAATTTCCAAGTGAAACCAGTCAATGTTAGCCTATGGAAGGAAATTCAAGTTACTGGTAAGTACGGTTAAAATTACTTTTCAGGACCAGTACTGGGCTGAAAGATACAGCACTGAGGTCTCTCCTTATAACAGGTGAGTAAATCGGAATTCGTATTTCGGCTGATTTTAGAGGAATATTTGTATGTTTCAAAAATCAACACTTAGAAACTTTTTCAGCAAAAAGCAGGCAATGATATCCTATGGAAGGAAATTCAAGTTACTGGTAAGTACGGTTAAAATTACTTTTGAGGATCAGTACTGGGCTGAAAGATGCAGCACTGAGGTCTCTCCTGATAACAGGTGAGTAAATCGGAATTCGTATTTCGGCTGATTTTAGAGGAATATTTTAAAGTTCCAAAACTCCACACTTAGAAGAATTTCCAAGTGAAACCAGTCAATGTTAGCCTATGAAGGAAATTCAAGTTACCGGTAAGTACGGTTAAAATTACTTTTCAGGACCAGTACTGGGCTGAAAGATGCAGCACTGAGGTCTCTCCTGATAACAGGTGAGTAAATCGGAATTCGTATTTCGGCTGATTTTAGAGGAATATTTTAAAGTTCCAAAACTCCACACTTAGAAGAATTTCCAAGTGAAACCAGTCAATGTTAGCCTATGGAAGGAAATTCAAGTTACTGGTAAGTACGGTTAAAATTACTTTTCAGGACCAGTACTGGGCTGAAAGATACAGCACTGAGGTCTCTCCTGATAACAGGTGAGTAAATCGGAATTCGTATTTCGGATGATTTTAGAAGAATATTTGCACAATGGTGAAGGGAGGGGCGGGGCCTGAGGTGACATCTGTGCAAACGCGCCCCGTGGCGCGTTTTAAGTTGGGGGATTAAGTCCCCTTGAATCCTGAGGGTCCCTAGGGGCCAACTAGCCCACCAGGAACCTCCAATATGCGCCAGGGGCTGCGTTGCAGAGACGTGTAGAGAGGCCACACCCCTTTTACACCTCTCTGCAACGCAGCTCTGTGGCGCTTTCTGGATGTACCTGTTGGGCTAGTTGGCCCCAGGGACCCTCAGGATTGAAGGGGATTTAATTCCCCATCTTAAAACGCGCCACGGGGCCTGTTTGCACACATGTCACCTGAAGCCCCGCCCCTCCCTTCACCACTGTGCAAACGCGCCCGTGGCGCGTTTTAAGTTGGGGATTAAGTCCCCTTGAATCCTGAGGGTCCCCGGAGTCCAACTAGCCCACCATATACCTCCAAAAGCGCCACAGAGCTGCGTTGCAGAGAGGTGTAAAAGGGGTGTGGCCTCTCTACACGTCTCTGCAACGCAGCCCCTGGCGCATATTGGAGGTTCCTGGTGGGCTAGTTGGCCCCCAGGGACCCCCAGTATTCAAGGGGAATTCGTTCCCCTCTGCAAACGCGCCAGGGGGCGCGTTTGCAGAGTGGTGAAGGAAGGGGCGGGGCCTGCGGGCCCGATCGTTTTAAAAAAAAAAAAATTTTTGTCCCCTGAAGGGGGCTGTGTGGCCCCCCTTCCTTTTTCCTGTTTTTGGGCCCTGGGGACCCCATCCCCCAGGGCCTTACCCCTTTTTTTAAATTTAATTTAAATTAAAAAAAAACGGGAAGGGGGCCGCGTGGCCCCCCTTCCCTGGGCCTGTATTGGCCCCGGGGACCCCATCCCCCGGGGCATGGCCTTTTTTTATTTTCTTGGGAGGGGGGCTGCGTGGCCCCCCTCCTCAGGCCATTTAAGGCCCCGGGGACCCCATCCCCCGGGGCCGGCCTTTCCATTTTTTTTTTTTTTTTTTTTTTTCTTTTTTGGGGAGGGGGGCCGCGTGGCCCCCCTCCTGGGCCACTACTTGCCCCGGGGACCCCATCCCCCAGGGCTGGCCCTCTCCGTTGGGGACTGTGGGGGGGTCCCCAATCCCCCCACAGTCCCGCCGGCTCCCCACGTCCCTTGGGAGCCGGCATTGCTGTTCCACATGGGGAGCAGCTGACATGCTGCTCCCCATGTGCAAAAGCAATCGGCTTTGGATATTGGAAGAGAGAGCAGGTTTCCTGCTCTCTCTTCCAATATCCAAAGCAGTTTGCAATGACAGGACGGGAGCCGCGAGGCTCCCGTCCTGTCATAGCAAACTAGCAGTGTCCCGTGGGTAGGCACCCCGGGACACTGCAGGAGCCGGCCCTGGGGGTGGCGGTCCCCAGGGCCATCAAGGGCTCCAGGAGGGGGCCGCGCGGCCCCCCTTCCTACATCAGCACAGCCCCGGGGAGGTGGTGGTCCCCGGGGCTTCGGGGGTCCAAAACGGACCCCCATTTTAATTTGTTAGTGCCCCGGGGAGGTGGCGGTCCCCGGGCGTGTGGGGGCTGGAGCCCCCCACACAGGTTGTTTAATTTTTTAAAAAAGCCCCGGGGAGGTGGTGGTCCTCGGGGCTGCGGGAGGGCTCAGAGCCCTCCCGCACCATTTTAAAAAAAGCCCCGGGGGTGGCGGTCCCCGGGGCTTGGGGGCCCTTTGAGGCCCCCCACACATAAAATTAAACCCCCCACCATGCCCCCAGGACTTGGGCCACCCGGGGCAAATACAATCGAAGCGCGGGAGACCGCGCTTCGATTTTTTTCGGCAGGATTCGCGCACCCTGAGCGCATCCTGCCGATTTTTAAAAAACAATTTTATTTTTTTTGCCCAGGGGGTCCTTGTGGGACCCCTGAGCAAACCTAGGGGTCAGGGTGTTTCTACCCTGCCCCCTTTGTGCGCTTTGCGCACTTGTTTCTGTCCCTCGGTTCTACCGAGGGACAAAATGGCTGCCAACATTTCCTGAATCGGAATGTTGACAGCCAGCTGACAGCCAATTAACATGCAGCTCGTGATCGGGACGGTGCGCGCAGGGTGCGCTGAGGGTACGCGGACCCTACTCGGCCATAGATATCACTAACTTTTTACTTTTGATTTTCTCAGCAACTACTGAACGGATTTACACCATTTAACAAAAAGTGTTCTTTCTGAACCAAGAACTACCTCTTTGCCAAATTTGGTGTAATTCCGTTCAGCAGTTCGGGCTGTAGCCGTGTCTAAAGTTTCCTATGGAAAAGTGCATGGGGAAAACACGTTTTGGGACCCCCTTTTTTCTCGGCCCCCGCTTGACGAATCCCCCGAGACTTTCAGGGTAGGAGCGGACCGGAGCGGGCCACAAAGTTTGAAAATTTCGCGAAGATACGTCAACCGGCAAGAGAGTTATTTCAAATAGAATGTCGCGGATTTCCTATGGATAATAGGTTGTAACTATAACTATCTACTGGCGACCGCCAGTAGATTATATATATATATATATCTGTATCCATATAGTGTATGTCCATACAGGTGTATGTAGCACTCTGTATCAGCAGCTTACTGTTGAAATGACTCAGTCACTGGACGATGGCATCTGTGCTGTCAGTTGAGCTGTCATCCGTGATGTCATCAATGATGTCACTGACCATGCTCCAGTGATGCTATGTGCGTCATCAGCAGGACATTGCAGACGCGAGACAGTGTGTAGCAAACGGCTGAACCCACTTCGCCAGTTTGTCACTAATTGTACACCCACCAACTGTGGAAGCTTCGAATGAGTATCTGTGCATTGTGTGAAATGTGATCCTGGCTATAGCACTCCTGAAAGTCTGTGTTCCTGTCATGGACATATCTATATATATATACAGATATATATATATATATATGTATAAATGTATATTATCTACTGGCGGTCGCCAGTAGATAGTTATAGTTAGGACCTATTTTCCATAGGAAATCCGCAACATTCTATTTGAAATAACGTTGGCGTCAGTTGACGAATCTTCGCGAAATTTTCCAACTTGTTGGGGCGCTCCGGTCCGCTCCTATCCTGAAAGTCTCGGGGTGATTCGTCAAGCGGGGCCAAGAAAAAGGGGGTCCCAAAACGTGTTTTCCCCATTCATTTTTACATAGGAACCTTTAGTCGCAGCTACAGCCCGAACTGCTGAACGGAATTACACCAAATTTGGCAAAAAGGTAGCCCTTGGTTCAGAGTCGTGCCTTTTGGTTAAATGGTATAAATCTGTGCGGTAGTTCCTGAGAAAATCAAAAGTAAAATCACATATATATCTGGGCGGAGCCTAACCACACATGTCATCGTGAGATCTGATTGGCTGTCAGCACTTCATCCTGGAATTGCTGGCAGCCATCTTGGGACCAATATAAATGATAGTACCCCATTGAAATGAATTGTAGTGAATCAAAGATTTTGAGGGTTACCAAAAGGAGAACTATAAAGGGTGATAACAGACTTTAGTTACATTAGAATTCATTTGTTGATGGTACCATACTAATTTCAGGAATTGTGGTGTGTTCTAAGGTGATTTTACCCTGTGAAAAACCTTCTGCTGGGATATCATGAATCATGTTTGAGAGAAAACTATTTTCACATGCTTGTCCCATAGAGTTTTGGAAGGTGCTCCAGAAGCTAAAATGAGAGCATATTTTCTGTAAATTCACATTATCTTTCTCAGTCATGTGAGAATGAAGTCTGACATTCTCAGTAAAACATGTACATCCAACAAGGGCAGAGACTGTCAGTTGATTCCTTTGTGTTCTACTGCAGCTTCCCAGAGTGTTCTAAAGAACAACTAGAGTGCTAACAGCCTTACTTATGACAAAAGTATGGCACACCTGAAGCCATCTTGATTGGAATAAACTGGTAACACTTAAAACATTTAATTTAAAAAGGAACAAAATGATGGGGTTCATTTTGTCATAGAAATTATGGTTAGTGCTGTAGAAAGAAAAATTAGGACATGTTTCAAGTGTGATCTCAAATATCTTCCTGTTATATTTCAACAGGAGCAGCCTGCCAGTTGATGCCTTTGTGTTCTACTGCAGCTTCCCAGAGTGTTCTAAAGAACAACTAGAGCGCTAACAGCCTTACTTATGACAAAAGTATGGCACACCTGAAGCCATCTTGATTGGAATAAACCGGTAACACTTAAAACATTTAATTTAAAAAGGAACAAAATGAAGGGGTTCTTTTTGAAATAGAAATTATGGTTAGTGCTGCAGAAAGAAAAATTAGGGCATGTTTTAAGTGAGATCTCAAATCCTCTTCTATTTCATTAGAAAATTCTGACATGCAGACTGAAACAATCACTTTCAATACCAGCAGCAGACTTCCAGTTAACTCCCTGGTGAGCAGTAGCTTTACTACAGTGATCTAATGAGCAACTAGAGTGCTAACATTCTGAATTTATGGCAAATGTGAGACACATCTGAATGCCTTCTTGATGGAATCAAAGTAAAAAACTGAAAGCATTTCCTACTGAGGAGACTGCAGTAAATGAGGAAATTAGGAAACTTCATAACAAAGAAGTCTTCCAAGATGGCCACCAGTGAAAAAAGAGCCCAAATGTAGCACAAATATTACCCAGATGTAGCCCACATATAGCCCAATGACAAAAGTGTGCAAAACACTTTTTATTTTTAGTTTTTTTGCAGTTTTATGTAGTGCAGACTGGTCAGGTATTGGAGCGTTGCATCTTAAAACATGACCCCCTACACTACAAAAACACCACTGCACTACCCTAAACCCTAAAACACTACCCCCAGCATGACCCCCTACACTACACAAGCACCAATGCACTACCCTAAACCCTAAAACACTACCCCCAGCATGACCCCCTACACTACACAAACACCACTGCACTACCCTAAACCCTAAAACACTACCCCCAGCACGACCCCCTACACTACCCAAACACCACAACACTAACCTAAATCCTAAAACACTACCCCCAGCACGACCCCCTACACTACCCAAACACCACTGCACTACCCGAAAACATGGCCCCCTACACTACACAAACACCACTGCACTACCCTAAACCCTAAAACACTACCCCCAGCACGACCCCCTACACTACACAAGCACCACTGCACTATCCTAAACCCTAAACCACTACCCCAGCATGACCCCCTACACTGCCCAAACACCACTGCACTGCCCTAAACCCTGAAACACCAGCCCCTGCACGACCCCCTACACTGCCCGAACACCACTGCACTGCCCTAAACCCTGAAACACCACCACCAGCACGACCCCCTACACTGCCCGAACACCACTGCACTGCCCTAAACCCTGAAACACCACCCCTTCACGACCCCCTACACTGCCCAAACACCACTGCACTGCCCTAAACCCTGAAACACCACCCCCAGCACGACCCCCTACACTGCCCGAACACCACTGCACTGCCCTAAACCCTGAAACACTACCCCCAGCAAGACCCCTACACTGCCCGAACACCACTGCACTGCCCTAAACCCTGAAACATCACCCCCAGCAAGACCCCCTACACTGCCCGAACACCACTGCCCTAAACCCTGAAACACCACCCCCAGCACGACCCCCTACACTGCCCGAACACCACTGCACTGCCCTAAACCCTGAAACACCAGCCCCAGCACGACCCCCTACACTGCCCGAACACCACTGCACTGCCCTAAACCCTGAAACACCAGCCCCAGCATGACCCCCTACACTGCCCGAACACCACTGCACTGCCCTAAACCCTGAAACACCAGCCCCAGCACGATCCCCTACACTGCCCGAACACCACTGCACTGCCCTAAACCCTGAAACACCACCCCCAGCACGACCCCCTACACTGCCCGAACACCACTGCACTGCCCTAAACCCTGAAACACCAGCCCCAGCACGACCCCCTACACTGCCCGAACACCACTGCACTGCCCTAAACCCTGAAACACCAGCCCCAGCACGACCCCCTACACTGCCCGAACACCACTGCACTGCCCTAAACCCTGAAACACCACCCCCAGCACGATCCCCTACACTGCCCGAACACCACTGCACTGCCCTAAACCCTGAAACACCAGCCCCAGCACGACCCCCTACACTGCCCGAACACCACTGCACTGCCCTAAACCCTGAAACACCAGCCCCAGCACGACCCCCTACACTGCCCGAACACCACTGCACTGCCCTAAACCCTGAAACACCACCCCCAGCACGACCCCCTACACTGCCCGAACACCACTGCACTGCCCTAAACCCTGAAACACCAGCCCCAGCACGACCCCCTACACTGCCCGAACACCACTGCACTGCCCTAAACCCTGAAACACCACCCCCAGCACGACCCTCTACACTGCCCGAACACCACTGCACTGCCCTAAACCCTGAAACACCATCCCCAGCACGACCCCCTACACTGCCCGAACACCACTGCACTGCCCTAAACCCTGAAACACCACCCCCAGCACGACCCCTACACTGCCCGAACACCACTGCACTGCCCTAAACCCTGAAACACCACCCCCAGCAAGACCCCCTACACTGCCCGAACACCACTGCACTGCCCTAAACCCTGAAACACCACCCCCAGCAAGACCCCCTACACTGCCCGAACACCACTGCACTGCCCTAAACCCTGAAACACCAGCCCCAGCACGACCCCCTACACTGCCCGAACACCACTGCACTGCCCTAAACCCTGAAACACCACCCCCTGCACGACCCCCTACACTGCCCGAACACCACTGCACTGCCCTAAACCCTGAAACACCACCCCCAGCACGACCCCCTACACTGCCCGAACACCACTGCACTGCCCTAAACCCTGAAACACCACCCCCTGCACGACCCCCTACACTGCCCAAACACCACTGCACTGCCCTAAACCCTGAAACACCACCCCCAGCACGACCCCCTACACTGCCCGAACACCACTGCACTGCCCTAAACCCTGAAACACCACCCCCAGCAAGACCCCCTACACTGCCCGAACACCACTGCACTGCCCTAAACCCTGAAACATCACCCCCAGCAAGACCCCCTACACTGCCCGAACACCACGCTGCCCTAAACCCTGAAACACCACCCCCAGCACGACCCCTACACTGCCCGAACACCACTGCACTGCCCTAAACCCTGAAACACCAGCCCCAGCATGACCCCCTACACTGCCCGAACACCACTGCACTGCCCTAAACCCTGAAACACCAGCCCCAGCACGACCCCCTACACTGCCCGAACACCACTGCACTGCCCTAAACCCTGAAACACCACCCCCAGCACGACCCCCTACACTGCCCGAACACCACTGCACTGCCCTAAACCCTGAAACACCAGCCCCAGCACGACCCCCTACACTGCCCGAACACCACTGCACTGCCCTAAACCCTGAAACACCACCCCCAGCACGACCCCCTACACTGCCCGAACACCACTGCACTGCCCTAAACCCTGAAACACCATCCCCAGCACGACCCCCTACACTGCCCGAACACCACTGCACTGCCCTAAACCCTGAAACACCACCCCCAGCAAGACCCCCTACACTGCCCGAACACCACTGCACTGCCCTAAACCCTGAAACATCACCCCCAGCAAGACCCCCTACACTGCCCGAACACTACTGCACTGCCCTAAACCCTGAAACACCACCCCCAGCAAGACCCCCTACACTGCCTGAACACCACTGCACTGCCCTAAACCCTGAAACACCAGCCCCAGCACGACCCCCTACACTGCCCGAACACCACTGCACTGCCCTAAACCCTGAAACACCACCCCCAGCACGACCCCCTACACTGCCCGAACACCACTGCACTGCCCTAAACCCTGAAACACCACCCCCAGCACGACCCCCTACACTGCCCGAACACCACTGCACTGCCCTAAACCCTGAAACACCACCCCCAGCACGACCCCCTACACTGCCCAAACACCACTGCACTGCCCTAAACCCTGAAACACCACCCCCAGCACGACCCCTACACTGCCCGAACACCACTGCACTGCCCTAAACCCTGAAACACCACCCCCAGCACGACCCCTACACTGCCCGAACACCACTGCACTGCCCTAAACCCTGAAACACCACCCCCAGCACGACCCCCTACACTGCCCGAACACCACTGCACTGCCCTAAACCCTGAAACACCAGCCCCAGCACGACCCCCTACACTGCCCGAACACCACTGCACTGCCCTAAACCCTGAAACACCAGCCCCAGCACGACCCCCTACACTGCCCGAACACCACTGCACTGCCCTAAACCCTGAAACACCAGCCCCAGCACGACCCCCTACACTGCCCAAACACCACTGCACTGCCCTAAACCCTGAAACACCAGCCCCAGCATGACCCCCTACACTGCCCGAACACCACTGCACTGCCCTAAACCCTGAAACACCAGCCCCAGCAAGACCCCCTACACTGCCCGAACACCACTGCACTGCCCTAAATCCTGAAACACCAGCCCCAGCAAGACCCCTACACTGCCCTAACACCACTGCACTGCCCTAAACCCTGAAACACCACCCCCAGCAAGACCCCCTACACTGCCCGAACACCACTGCACTGCCCTAAACCCTGAAACACCACCCCCAGCAAGACCACCTACACTGCCCGAACACCACTGCACTGCCCTAAACCCTGAAACACCACCCCCAGCACGACCCCCTACACTGCCCAAACACCACTGCACTGCCCTAAACCCTGAAACACCAGCCCCAGCATGACCCCCTACACTGCCCGAACACCACTGCACTGCCCTAAACCCTGAAACACCACCCCCAGCACGACACCCTACACTGCCCAAACACCACTGCACTGCCCTAAACCCTGAAACACCACCCCCAGCACGACCCCCTACACTGCCCGAACACCACTGCACTGCCCTAAACCCTGAAACACCACCCCCTGCATGACCCCTACACTGCCCGAACACCACTGCACAGCCCTAAACCCTGAAACACCACCACCAGCATGACCCCCTACACTGCCCGAACACCACTGCACTGCCCTAAACCCTGAAACACCACCCCCAGCACGACCCCCTACACTGCCCGAACACCACTGCACTGCCCTAAACCCTGAAACACCACCCCCAGCACGACCCCCTACACTGCCCGAACACCACTGCACTGCCCTAAACCCTGAAACACCACCCCCAGCAAGACTCCCTACACTGCCTGAACACCACTGCACTGCCCTAAACCCTGAAACACCACCCCCAGCAAGACCCCCTACACTGCCCGAACACCACTGCACTGCCCTAAACCCTGAAACACCACCCCCAGCACAGACCCCCTACACTGCCTGAACACCACTGCACTGCCCTAAACCCTGAAACACCAGCCCCAGCATGACCCCCTACACTGCCCGAACACCACTGCACTGCCCTAAACCCTGAAACACCACCCCCAGCATGACCCCCTACACTGCCCGAACACCATTGCACTGCCCTAAACGCTGAAACACCACCCCCAGCATGACCCCCTACACTGCCCGAACACCACTGCACTGCCCTAAACCCTGAAACACCACCCCCAGCACGACCCCCTACACTGCCCGAACACCACTGCACTGCCCTACACCCTGAAACACTAGCCCCAGCAAGACCCCCTACACTGCCCGAACACCACTGCACTGCCCTAAACCCTGAAACACCACCCCCAGCAAGACTCCCTACACTGCCTGAACACCACTGCCCTAAACCCTGAAACCCTAGCCCCAAAATGACCCCCTACACTGCCCGAACACCACTGCACTGCCCTAAACCCTGAAACACCACCCCCAGCACGACCCCCTACACTGCCCGAACACCACTGCACTGCCCTAAACCCTGAAACACCAGCCCCAGCACGACCCCCTACACTGCCCGAACACCACTGCACTGCCCTAAACCCTGAAACACCAGCCCCAGCAAGACCCCTACACTGCCCGAACACCACTGCACTGCCCTAAACCCTGAAACACCAGCCCCAGCACGACCCCCTACACTGCCCGAACACCACTGCACTGCCCTAAACCCTGAAACACCACCCCGCACGACCCCCTACACTGCCCGAACACCACTGCACTGCCCAAAACCCTGAAACACCACCCCCAGCACGACCCCTTTACTGCCCGAACACCACTGCACCTCCCCAAACCCTGAAACACCATCCCCCAGCACGATTCCCTACACTGCCCGAACACCACTGCCCTAAACCCTGAAACACCACCCCCAGCACGACCCCCTACACTGCCCGAACACCACTGCACTGCCCTAAACCCTAAATCACCACCCCCAGCACGACCCCCTACACTGCCCGAACACCACTGCACTGCCCTAAACCCTAAAACACTACCCCCAGCACGACCCCTACACTACCCGAACACCACTGCACTACCCTAAACCCTAAAATACTCCCCCAGCACGACCCCTACACTACCCGAACACGACTGCACTGCCCTAAACCCTCAAACACTCCCCCATCACGACCCCCTACACTACCCGAACACCACTGCACTGCCCTAAACCCTAAAACACTCCCCCATCACGACCCCCTACACTACCCGAACACCACTGCACTGCCCTAAACCCCAAAACACTCCCCCAGCACGACCCCCTACACTACCCAAACACCACTGCACTGCCCTAAACCCTAAAACACTACCCCGCATGACCCCTACACTACCCAAACACCAATGCACTACCCTAAACCCTAAAACACTACCCCCGCACGACCACCTACACTACCCAAAGACCACTGCACTACCCTAAACCCTAAAACACTACCCCCCGCACGACTCCCTACACTACCCAAAGACCACTGCACTACCCTAAACCCTAAAACACGACCTCCTACACTACACAAACACCACTGCACTACCCTAAACCCTAAAACACTACCCCCAGCATGACCCCCTACACTACACAAACACCACTGCACTACCCTAAACCCTAAAACACTACCCCTACACTACACAAACACCATTGCACTACCCTAAACCATAAAAAACTACCCCCAGCACGAACCCCTACACTACCCAAACACCACTGCACTACCCTAAACCCTAAAACACTACTCCCAGCAGTACCCCCTACACTACCCAAACACCACTGCACTACCCTAAACCCTAAAACACTACCCCCTACACTACCCAAACACCATTGCACTACCCTAAACCCTAAAACACTACCCCCAGCAGTACCCCCTACACTACCCAAACACCACTGCACTACCCTAAACCCTAAACCACTACCCCAGCACGACCCCTACACTACCCAAACACCACTGCACTACCCTAAACCCTAAAACACTACCCCCAGCACGACCCCCTACACTACCCAAACACCACTGCACTACCCTAAACCCTAAAACACTCCCCCAGCACGACTCCCTACACTACCCAAACACCACTGCACTACCCTAAATCTACCCCCAGCATGACCCCCTACACTACACAAACACCACTGCACTACCCTAAACCCTAAAACACTACCCCCAGCACGACCCCCTTCACTACCTAAACACAACTGCACAATTTGTTACAGGCGTTGCAACGCAGGCCTGTGGTGCTTACTGGAAGTACCTTGTGGGCTAGTTGGGCCCCAGGGACTCTCAGGATTCAAGGTGACCTAATCCCCCAACTTAAAACGCGCCACGGGGCGCGTTTGCACAGTGGTGAAGGGAGGGGGCGGGGCCTCAGGTGACATGTGCGCAAACACGCCCTGTGGTGCGTTTTAAGTTGGGGAATTAATTCCCTTGAATCCTGAGGGACCCTGGGGGCCAACTAGCCCACCAGGTACCTTCAGTAAGCACAACAGAGTTGCGTTGCAGAGAGGTGAAAAAGGTGCGTGGCCTCGGAACGCCTCTCTGCAACTCAGCTCTGTGGTCCTAACTGTAGGTACCTGGGGGGCTAGTTGGGCCCCAGGGACCCTCAGGATTCAAGGGGACTTAATCCCGCAACTTAAAACGCGCCGTGGGGTGCGTTTGCACACATGTCACCTCAGGCCCCCCCTCCCTTCACCACTGTGCAAACGCGCCCTGTAGCGCGTTTTAAGAGGTAGTTTTAATCCCCCTGCCCTATTATGTACTAGGGTCTTACAGAGGAGGTCATGCTAATCACAGGGGTACCCCAACGCATAGTGTTCTCTAGTGTATGTAGGTGTTTTCACTGAATTCTAAGTGTCTTTTAGCATAGCACCGGCTCTGGTTAGTCAGAGTCAGTTACCACCAGTACCCGTCTGAAAAAGTTGTGGGCACAGGATGATTTTGCAACAAGGCCTCTTTCTGCTCCTCTGTTGGTTCTTTCTGCACATCTTTTGCTTCTTCCTGCACTTTTCTTCGTCTTTGTGGACTTCTGTTGCTTCTTTCTGCATTTCTTTTGCTTCTTTCTGTGCGTTTTTTCTTCTTTCTTCACATGTCCTACCTCTGTAGGCATAGTTAGAAACTAGCATTTAAAAACCTTTGAAATTCACTTAAAAAATCATAGGTTTCAGGCACGTTATAGTTAGAAATTAGCATTTAAAAACCTTTGAAATTCACAGAAAAAACCATAGGTTTCAGACACGTTATAGTTAGAAATTAGCATTTAAAAACCTTTGAAATTCACTGAAAAAACCATAGGTTTTAGGGACAGTTATAGTTAGTTGGACATTTCACTCGTACAAAACCATAGAAATTCCCCGTTATAGTTAGTTCAGCTAACTATAACTCGCGCCCCGCAATGCACTGCTGATGACGTCACATATTACATCACTCATGACATGGTCAGTGACATCACTGATGACATCACTGATGACATCTCAAATGACATCACTGATGACATCACTGATGACATCATCCATGTGATAATTTCATGAATCTTCTCACACCCTAATATAACTTTTGATACACCCACTCTAAATTACAGACTGCCATTCTCAAAACCATACACACTCCAATACCAATAACTACATACCCACTCACTGATTCTTAGGTCTACACACACACATCTACTCACTCACCCATACAGTCACTCATACTTACAGTCACTCAGTGCAGGACTATCATATGCACTCATACACCTATATAAACACTCACACACCGCCACTCATCCATAGAGGTACTCACACACCTAGTCAGTCATGCAAAAATTAATCACACACCCATTTACTCACCTATACAGTTATACACACACCAGCTCACTTACTCATACAAATACTAGCACATTCTTACGCTCTTATACAATAACTGATACAAGCACACACTCATCCATACAGCCACTCTCACAATCACACACTCTCACTTATAGCCATTTAAATACTCTAACACACATATATACTGCCTTTTACATATGTAGTTACTCGCACATGTACCACTGAGATATACATTCACTCACTAACACACCCATACACACACTCACCCACCCAAGCAGTCCATCACAGATGCACTCTTGAAATCATGCACCCAGTGAATCACCCACTCACACATCTATGTACAAAGTCACACACACCCCACCCACACAAACACTCAGGCAGCCATACAGATACTCAGAGAACCAATCAATAACCCATATAGACACTCATGTAGCTATTCGCAAATCCATGCATCCACTTACACACCAACAAACAGACGGATATAGACATTCACACACTTTAGTCACTAACCCATGCATTCAGTAAGATACGTTTAATCACTCACTTGTAGAGTCAGTCACGCACGTACTAAATCATCCATTCAGACACTTATACACCCACTCATTCTTCAATACGCCTTTCCCTATATATATTAAACATATTTAAACTTTACAGAAACACACAGTCACTGGATGATGTCATCAGTGATGTCATCAGTGATGTCATTTGAGATGTCATCAGTTATGTCACTGACCATGTCAGGAGTGATGTAATATGTGACTTCATCAGCAGTGCATTGCGGGGGCGCGAGTTATAGTTAGCTGAACTAACTATAACGGGGAATTTCTATGGTTTTGTACGAGTGAAATGTCCAACTAACTATAACTGTCCCTAAAACCTATGATTTTTTCAGTGAATTTCAAAGGTTTTTTAAATGCTAATTTCTAACTATAACGTGTCTGAAACCTATGGTTTTTTCAGTGAATATATATATATATAACTATTTAAAGCTGAGGCGTGTTGCTGTTTTCAGAGTAGCAGCGGCATCTGAGGAAGGCAATTATGCCGAAATATATTATGCCTATACTGCTGTCCAATTAAAGACTGGTTCCTGTTTTCCCTGTGTGGCCCCTTTCTTCTGTTCGCTGGAGGTTGTTTTGGATATTGTTGCGTCAGCCAGAGACGTGTTAAGGGGCCCCGCTCTGTCAAGTTGGCTGGTGGTATTTCTGGAGCTCTGCTTTGCAGTTTGTTTTCACCCGAGGTATCGGATTGCTCCAGCCCACCTCCTAAGTGCGGGTCAAGCAAGGGACGCTGCCAGCTGGCAGCTCGTGACTTCACGAGGCATGCTGGTTTACTTAAATCAGCCCACGACCCAGCGGAAGTGCATCTTGGAGGTTAGAGCGTATGCGGGGACCCAGGGAGGTCTGAGGACTTTAATGACACTGGATACAGCGCGCCTTGCACTGCAGCACACCAATGCCACATGGATTTTATTTCATAAGTTTCCCCACGCACCACCTGCCCAGGGATGATGGATTCTGGGAGCTGTAGGACTTGCCGACCTACAGCAGGTGAGTGATCACATGACAGGGGAGGTGTGTCCTTTCAATTACAGGAGGACTGCAGAACTATTTAAAGCTGAGGCGTGTTGCTGTTTTCAGAGTAGCAGCGGCATCTGAGGAAGGCAATTATGCCGAAATATATTATGCCTATACTGCTGTCCAATTAAAGACTGGTTCCTGTTTTCCCTGTGTGGCCCCTTCCTTCTGTTCGCTGGAGGTTGTTTTGGATATATATATATTTGTTTATAGTCATGGATATATGCTCTTTGTACACGAGTATACGACACAGTGATGGTCTTAATGCAGTTAAGTTTTATCTAGATAAAATAAATATTAATTTTTATCAACATAACCCGATGCTACTGCATATGATTGAATTATGTTTGAACAACAATTATTTTATGTTCAATAATGAGATCGTTCAGCAGCTGCAGGGTGTGGCCATGGGGGCCTGCTTTTCTCCCAGCTATGCATGCTTGCATGTAGGCTGGTGGGAGGAGCAGGTCCTCAGGCGCACCCACGGCATGCTGTATGATGCTCATGTCATCCATTGGTGGCGATTTATTGACGACGTTTGTGTCATCTGGAAAGGAACAGTTGAATCTGCCAAGGAATTCATAAAATGTGTCAATGATAATATGCTTAATTTGGAATTTACAGCTCAAATTAGTGATAGGAAGGTTAATTTTCTTGACGTTGAGCTATATATAGCCAATAATACTATCCATAGCAAACTTTACAGGAAGACAACAGCGGGTAATTCTATACTCCACGCTCAGAGTTCCCACCCTCACCATCTATTAAAGAGCATACCTTATGGGGAATTTCTCCGTATTAGACGAATCTGTAGTTCAGATTCTGATTGTGTTACATGTCAAAATGATTCTTTTTCAAGATTTTTAGCCCGTGGCTATAAAAGGAAAGACCTTGAAATAGCACGAGAGAGAGCCAACAAACACAGTCGTGGTGACTATTTGGGAACAGTAACCAACAAAGCTACGGGTAGTCTTAATCCCACTGATACTACTATATCTCAGAGCCAAGACCATGTACGGTTAATAACTACTTTTTGCACTCAGGACAAGGAAATAAGAAGAATCATCTACAAGAATTGGCCTATTATTCAAACTGACTTAACTATGTCACAATTAGTGCCTAATCTTCCTCAGATAACGTTTAGACGTGCTCCCTCTATGAGGGATGCATTGGTAAGAACTAGTCCTGAGGTGGTCACTACTACTAATTGGCTATCCAACCGTACTGGTTTTTTTAAGTGTATTACGTGTAGAGCCTGTAAGTTTGGAGTGAATACCTGTGAATTTACCAATGCATTTGAATCAACCCCAACTAAAATAAAAGGTTTTTTACTTGCAAGACTGACCATGCAGTATACGTACTAGAATGCTCTTGCAAATTGAAGTATATTGGGAGCACTAATTTACAGGTATTTTCTCGTATTCTCCAACACTTGCGGGCTATTGTTAACTCAGATTCCAGTTATCCAGTAGCTCGTCACTTTAAGTTGGTGCACCACAATAATCTTAGTGACCTGTCTTACTATGTGATTGATGCAGTACCCAGATTAGTGAGAGGAGGTAACAGGGAAAAGAGACTGAGACAATTGGAATCCCATTACATACTTTTGCTTGACACCAGGATGCCTAATGGGCTTAATACAGGGGAAGATTTGCACAATTTTTTATAATCATGTGACTTGATTTATTACTGTGTTTTTACACTACTTTGTGGATGGATTTTATTGTGGGCATTTTTTGGTCGGTCTTTTAGCCAGTCCTTTTTTCTACTGTTTTAACTGGGTTTTAACTTACTGGTTTTACTTGGTTGATGCTGTGGTTCTTGTACTGGAGTTTTAGACGGCTTTTTTTTCGCTACACCTTTTATCCTCCACTCTGTATATTTTATCCCACGTAACTTACAATCTGCGGGGGTATTAATTGACATGTCTAGTTCCATGGATAGGGTCTCTGCTCTGTACTGACGTTTCTCAGCCTACATGTACTTGAAGAGAATAGAATTTTTTGCTGCCTTATTTATTTGCTTTTATGCACTTGCACTTTAGAACGTATGTGATATCGCTGTTTGAGCTGTTGGGTGATTATTTGTATTTGACAAATTTTAATACGACGTCTCTATCCTTGTACGCAATATAGAATACACATTATCCACTCCTTTTATTCATGAGTAACCACTATTAAAGGATTTAACCTTGAAGTAGGGAATTAAACCTATGCCATTATTTACATATGTTTTTACATATGATTTGACTTTAACGTGGTAATCAAGATTTTGATAGGTGGAGTTTGCTGTATTTTCGTGCAACTCTTATTTTATTGTAAATAATTAGGCAGTGTTCACCACCCGTACGTGACGAAGTTCACTAGTTAAATATGTGGTTCGTACATGTAGTCTGTGCAGTTACATATAACATACATTTTTCAAGTTAAGACGCCTTTTGGGTCCAATCTCAGATATGATTTTATAATGATTTTATAATGATCTAATTATCATTTATATCAGGCATTATCTGTTACAACCTGTCTGAATTGTTTATTGAATTTTAAAACCCACGGTTAGACTATGAAAGGAATAGCAACCTTTAGAATGAATTAATTAATCAATTTTTACTGTTTTTAACACACACTTTGCACATTGTATTTTGCACTAATTGGTTTTATGGAATTGTGTTTTACTAGCCCATTCTTATTACCACTCTGCTGCGTATAAAATAATTTTTACAACTGTCATTTTTTAAAGAAAATGCATTTAAAATTGAGAGTTTACTATTAGGTAATTATTGGGACTGAAAAAATTATTTGTACAATTGTTTACAATGATTGCTTATTTATTTAATTGTTTCAGTCTGTTTTTCTCAAGCTGTTGATGTTTTTGCTCTCTATGACCAGCGGAGTATTTTGTTTAGATCTATGGTAATGGGTGACAGGCTAACAAAGGTTTTTTTTTAATGTAATTATTTGCACTATAAATAGACATCATTGGTCCTAGCGTGTCATGTGATCAAGGCCGTGGTAACACGGCCGAAACGCGTCATACTGGTTTGCACGTAATAAAGAACACTGCATAATTACTTCTTGGCACGTTGTGGTCTGTACCTGCGTCCGAAGATTTGGAGTTGACAGGACTGTGGTGCTGCTCATATATATATATATATATATATATATATTCACAGAAAAAACCATAGGTTTAAGGGACGTTATAGTTAGAAATTAGCATTTAAAAAAGCTTTAAAATTCAATGAAAAAACCACATGTTTCAGGGACGTTATAGTTAGTTGGACATTTCACTCATACAAAACCAGAGAAATTCGGCCGTTATAGTTAGTTGAGCTAACTATAACTCGCGCCCCCGCAATGCACTGCTGATGACATCACATATTACATCATTCATGACATGGTCAGTGACATCACTGATGACATCACTGATGACATCTCAAATGACATCACTGATGACATCATCCATGTGATAATCTGATGCACCTCCTCATACCCTAATATAACCTTTGATACACCCACTCTAAAATACAGACTACCATTTTCAAAACCATAGACACACCAATACCAGTAACTACATACCCACTCACTGATTCCTAGGTCTACACACACATCCACTAATTCACCCATACAGTCACTCATACATGCAGTCACTCATCAATGCAGCACTATTATATGCACTCATACACCTATACAGACACTCACACACCGCCACTCATCCATGGAGTTACTCACACACATAGTCAGTCATGCAAAGAATCAATCACACTCCCATTTACTCACCTATACAGTTATACACACACCACCTCACTTATTCATACAGATACTAACACATACTTACTCTCTTGTACAATTACTGATACAAGCACACACTCATCCATAGAGCCACTCTCACAATCACTCACTCTCACATGTAGTCATTTATATACTTCAACACTCACATATACTGCCTTTCACATATGTAGTTACTCACACATGTACCACTGAGACATCCATTCACTCACCAACACACCCATACACACACTCACCCACCCATACAGCCCTTCCCAGATGTACTCTTGAACCCATACACCCATTGAATCACCCACTCACACATCTATGCACAGAGTCACACACCCCCCACCCACCCACACAGACACTCAGGCACCCATACAGATGCTCAGACAACCAATCAATAACCCATATAGACACTTATGTAGCTACTCACAAACCCATGCAGCCGCTTACACACCAACTGACAGACTGATAGAGACATTCACACAGTTTAGTCACTAACCCATGCATTTAGTAAGACATGTTTAATCACTCACTTATACAATCAGTCACACACCTACTAAATCATCCATTCAGACACTTATACACCCATTTATTCTTCAATACACCTTGGCATATATATATATATATATAAAACATATTTAAACTTTACAGAAACACACAGTCACTGGATGATGCCATCAGTGATGTCATCAGTGATGTCATTTGAGATGTCACCAGTGATGTCACTGACCATGTTATGAATGATGTAATATGTGACATCATCAGCAGTGCATTGCGGGGGCGCGAGTTATAGTTAGCTCAACTAACTATAACGGCCGAATTTCTCTGGTTTTGTATGAGTGAAATTTCCAACTAACTATAACGTCCCTGAAACCTGTGTTTTTTTCAGTGAATATATATATATATATATATATATATATATATATATTACAAAATACTCCTGCCTTGTCAAGTAGGAATCCCAGACACTCCAATGTACTGCAAAATGTAGTTTTAATGGCAATAACGACGCGTTTCGGCTTCCGCCTTCTTCACGGTCTAACATCCATCAACACACTTTCTGATTTAAATACATAAAAATACATGAAAAACAGAAAGCGGACTATACCACCATAATATATTACAACGAAAGTGAGTATAAACATAGCAGCCATCTTGTAACGTCCTTTAAAGACTAAATGAAATACATGATTGCTTTAAACGCTGCATATTTACAATGAAATAAACATAAATGTTTCAAAATCGTTGTACCTACGCTCAATCACTACAATTTGTGAGCTTAATTACGGCGTTTTTGTACTTCAATGTTAAGTCACAATTAGTGTAAAGTGCTAACAATGAATACATTCAAATATAGCCCCAGTGGGCAACTATTCAAGTCATTTAACATATGGAATTACATGTGCATCTAAGTGTTACCTAATCAAGCCCCAGTGGGCACACATGTATCAAAAACATGAAATCCAGGTCAAGTTGGCCTTAATCAAATGTAAATTTCTTGATAGTTCATCAATACTCACTATACAAAAAAGTGATGTACCCCGCACCTGTAAAAGTAAAATGAAAAAACAATATGTATAAAACCATATTTACATAAGGATGTCCAGCGCAAAGAAACTGTTTATAACAATTGTAGTTCATGTGTGCAGATGGATTGCTAATTCTTCACTCGAATTCAGCCCTTGTGGTATAAGAGTATCAAAATCAATAATGTATTTTGATTCGAGTTTCCGCAGTACTAATTCACGATTACCACCCCTAGCATTGGTGGTAACCGAATCAATCACCATCATGCGCAAAAGTTTTTCATTCTGAAAATGATAATCATGAAAGTGGCGAGCCACTGGGTAATGCTTATCATGATGTCTGATAGGTCGTACGTGTTCTAAAACTCGTTTTTTGCACGATGTATCGTGCTCCCTATATACATTTTTTCACAAGGGCAAATTAGATCATAAACACAATAAGTTGTATTGCAATTAAAATGTTTTTTGATCTCAAATGTTCTTCTAGAATTTGGTATCTGAAATGAACCACAATCAGTGCTATTACTACATGCTTTGCACCTTCTGCAACAATAAAATCCTGTGCAACCTGTTCCTAGCGACTTGACGCCATCAGTTACCATGTTGTTACTTAAGTCATCACGTAATGATCTACCCTTCATGAAAGTGATTTGAGGATTATTATCCAAATACTTGGTTAAGATATCATCCGTTTTCAAGACATGCCAATGCTTTTTTAATATTTTTCGCATTTCAGGTGCTTGTGCTGAAAACTTAGTGATAAATCTTATTTTGACTGAATCCTCCCTCTGCTTGTTTTGGTGCAACAATTCTACTCTCGTTACTAGATCCACTCGTTCTACTGCTTGTGCAATGATCTTGCTGTTATAACCTCTTTCTGCAAAGCGTGTACACATACTTTCTTTTTCCTTGACAAATGCTCTATCCGTGCTACAATTTCTCTTTGCTAGCTGGGAACAGCATATTAAATGCTAGGAGTGCTCATCCATCCAGTTTAATCTACAGTATCCCTTATGGTGAATTACTGCGTGAAGAAGGCGGAAGCCGAAACGCGTCGTTATTGCCATTAAAACTACATTTTGCAGCACTTTGGAGTGTCTGGGATTCCTACTTGACAAGGCAGGAGTATTTTGTATTGTTTGGGGTTATCCGGTAACCCGTGCCAGACCGCCCGTTTTGACAGCCTCGGCAAACCCGAACTGGGATTGTATATATATATATATATATATATATATATATATATATATATATATATATATATATATATAAAAGCAATCCCCAAATACGTAACTTTGAAAGAAGCGGGCACGGACTCCAGACATCAAAGTGCAAATAGTTTATTCTTGCTACTGCTCACAAATGTCAATGACTCGTTTCGGCCACGACAAGATGGCTTTGATCACATAGTCACACATACATATTACAGAGTGGCTGTAGCCACTCTGTATTTATAGTTAGGATTCCCAGGTTCCTCAAATCTTTGCTCACTAATAACTCTGCCCTGTTTGATGAATCTCTACGAAACTTTCCAGACCTATAGCTATTTCTACTTTGGCAGAGGGTGGAAAGTTCACAGTGATTGGTCAAGGGGTTGTGAAGAAAAAAGGGGGTCCAAAAATGTATTTTCCACCAATGCATTTCCCAATAGACTTTTGTATCAGACATAAGCGCAAAATGACTGAACGAATTTCCATGAAATTTGGCATGAATTTAGATTGTGCAGATGATTCTTTTTGGTACTACAGGCAAGTTGCGAATAAAAGTCTCCAAGGGGTCACCGGCTTCTTTCCCTGTACAGAATGTATAGAGTGCAAGAATAGTTGTAAAACACTAACATACCAAGTACCGGGACAGAAGATAACAGATTAGATTTCTAATGAACTGCAATAATAGTTTCACTATATATTGCTTATTCTTCCCCTGCCAGAAAAAGTACTTTGGGTGTACTTGCATCCCACTAAAAAGCACATATTGGAAGGTATGTAAGCAATAACCAGTCAAGACCCTTTCTATCCCGTAGCAAGGCACTACAAAGAATATCATGGGAGTGATAGGGAGCATGGATGTGATAGGACAAAGCTGAGATTCTCCTGTCTGGATCATATACCCCAAGGGCAGAGAGGGGGTGATAGAATTCTGAAATTAAGGAGGCTGAAATTCTGCTGTATCATAGATCTAGGTACAAAGATCCCCCACGGTTTGAATAAAGAGGAAGAATTAGCCCCACATTTAGGTGAATAAAATAGAAGAGACTATACTGCAATATTTCCCATCCAGTATGGGACATAGTTGAAGTATTTTCATTTCCGACTGAGTATAAGTGCTAATGATCACTCCCTCCAGATAACTGATGTAGTAAAATTGGCCATTTTCTAATAGGTCAAGCCCTATTAAACAATACAGGTACCTGCCTGCATATTAAGGACAACAATGAATATTGGTCCATACAGGGCACAATTTAGTCACAAGAGTTACCTTTTCTAAGATGGTATAACAGAAATGGTTACCTCTTACAACCCATGATTCACAGCAAAATATAAACATTTGTTCACGCATTAAAAAGTTGCCTTATATCGTAATTGCTTGAAAAGTTGTAGGATTGATACACATGCATTATTGTGTTGGACCATGAAGTATAGGAAAAATAATGAGCATTCACCCATACAGGGCATAATTGTCTTGTATCATACTAATTCAGGGCCCCTAGAGATGTATCACACTTAGGCGGTCATAAATGTCTCCCCATACAAGGCATTTGATATGGTCGCATGAAATAGGAAGGTTTGGGGATGTTAGAATTTGATATGAAACAAATGATTTATTGTGCATACAATTGATAACTATACAGTGTTGACACAAAAAAAGTGTTTTCACATAACCGTTTATCCTATACACATTACAAATGTTAGGAGAATTAATTGTTATAGGACCGTGTACTATGATTGTAAATAGTACGAAGATGGCCACCATAGTAGTGAGTAACAATGGCCACTCTACGCTATTCTACTGTACACCACTCCACTCTATTTAACTCCACTGCATGCCAGTCCACTGTACGCTATTCCAGTCTATGCCACTCCACTCTTGTCTATACCACACCACTGTAGGCCACTCATCTCTATGCTATTTCAGTGTACGCAACTCTACTGCATGCTATTCCATTGTATGATACTCCTCTCTACGCTACTCTCCTGTGCGCCACTCCACTGTATGCTATTCCCTTGTACGCTACTCCGCCCCAATCCCCTGTATGCCACTCCACCCTATATCACTCCACTGTACGCTATTCCACTGTATAATACTCCACTCTATGCCACTCCAGTCAATGCTACTGCACTGTACACCACTCCACTGTACACCACTCTACTCTACACTATACCACTGTACATAACTCCACTCTACTCCACTCTACTCCACTCTCTGCTATTCGATTATATGCCACACCACTCTACGCAACTCCTCTCTTCACCACTCCATTATACACTATTCTAACATACTCCACTCCACTCTATACCATTCTACTGTATGCCATTCCGCTCTATGCCACTCCACTCTACACTATTCCAGTGTATGCCACTCCACTCTACCCAACTCCACTTGACTGTACTCCGCTCAACAACACTGCACTTCACTCAATAACAGTCTACACCCCTCCATTCTACCACACTATACTTCACTCTGTAGTACTCCACTTTACAGTATTGCACTCCTGTCAATGCCAGTCTACAGCACTCTACTTTATACCACTGTACAACACTCTACTCTATGCTGCTCATCTATCCTTCTCCACTCTAATCAACTACTACACTGTACGCCACTCCACTGTATGCTACTCTGTGAAACTCAGCTATGCTACTCCACTCTACCATACTATACTGCACTCTACTCTACTCCATGCTACTCCACTGTTCAACACTGTAGTCTACTGTGTGGTACTCTACTCTACTCTACAACACTTTCCACCACTCTAAAACATGCCAGTGTTCTCCACTCCATTGTACCACACACCACTACACTCTACATTTTACTCCACTGAATGCTATGCCAGTCCACTGCACTCCACTCCATGCCACTCTACTCTATAACACGCTACTTCACTCCACTCTACTCCACTGCACGACACTTTACCCAACCCCATGGCACTGTATAACAGTCCACTCTACTCTGCTCCACTCTACCACACTCCACTGCACCCTATGCAACTCCACTCTACAGGACTCTACTACACAGTGTGCCACTATACCACACTATACTCCACTCCATGTCCCTACACTACACTCTACAACCCTCTATGCCACTCCACTCCACAGCACAGCACTTTATTCCACTCTATGTTAAGACGCCACTCCAATTTATAACAATTTCTTCAACTCGATGCTACACCTGTCAAATCAAGTGCACTCCACACTACTATACTATACAACACACCACTGCACTCTATGACACTTTAGTCCACTGTACGCTATACCCCACCACTCAACTCCACTCCATTTCACTCTATGACACTACATTCTATGACACTACACTGTATGAAACTCTACTCCACTCTCCTGTATGACACTCCACTTAACAACACTCCATTCGATGGCACCTGACTCTAAGACTTAAATCACATTTTTATTAAAATAAAAAACATTATGATTCACTGAAAACAGCAAAGGCTAAACCTTTGTTATAATTAGGAAAACTGTATTTATTCTGTCTATATTTGTCTGATAAAAGGATTAGAATAGTCATAAGTCTCTCGCTCTCTCTCTCTCTCTCCCTCCCTCACTCTCTCTCTTCCTGTAGCTCCCTTCTTCTAGGTCTTTCTCTATCCTATTGTTCTCTATCTCTGCCTCTCTCTGCCTTCGTCTACCCTGTGTCTCTCTACACATCCTCTAATCAGTACTTTCCACCTTTCCACCTACCACACTTTCTGTACCTCACTTATCTTTTGCAGTCATTTCTCTCTCCCTAGACTGCATCTCCCTTTCACCTGTGTCTCCTTCTCTGTCTTCTTCCCTATAACTCACTCTTACCTTCTGCTGTCTTCAGTACCTATTTCTCTACCTCTCCCCTCTCTTCTACCTCACCTTTTCTGTTTCCTCTCTCTCTCTACCTCTGTATTGCTTTATTCCATCTCTCTGCCTGATGAGTCAGTAAATCCAAACCCTTTTCTAGTCCACTTTCCCCTCACTCTTTTCCTCAACTCTCTCAGAAATGCCATTTATGAGGACTTGATTTACCTGAAATGAGCACGAAATTCAAAGTTGTTCCAAACAGGGGGTATCCAAAATATGTCTTCCTTGGGCCCCAAAGTTTTTTAGGATGACACTGAGTAGTAATGTATTAGGCCCTCAGTGTCTATACTATGCAGAAACGTAGCTATTGTCAATATTTTTTGTACCTCTTGTGAGATTACAGTGGCCGGAACAATACTAAAATAGCAGGAGGACATCAAAAAGTCCATCTATAAATTAGTAAGTCATGAAGACTCTCCTGGTAACAGTAGACCAGCTGTCAAGGCATAGCTCAAGAAGGTGGTGTAAGGTTAATCTAGGAACAGTACAACGGAATTATCACAGTTGCAATAAAGATTAACTAATTTATGGGGTAATTTAAGAAACATTGGCCCTGTATAGTTATGCTCATAGGACACCAGTTGCCCCTCTTCTGCTACATATTATTAAAACAAACAACTTGGGGGTATGCCACAAACATGGTACAGTTTATATACTTATTAGAATATTGCAAACATCTTCAATGGCTTTGAGGCTTTGAAGTTTTCACTTTTATTATCTTCAATGTAGTAATTAGGTTAATTAGAATAGATTCCAATCCATACACCGTGATTTCCATGTCATCTAACTCACATATAGCCAACACAGGTTGCATAGCAAAACACCTTCTCAAGGCTGAATAAGTCAATGTTTTAATGATTTCAAGCTTAGAATCAACAGAAGTAGAAACCCTCACCAACTGCCTGAGCACTGGAAAACATGTGACAAAGTGTCCAGTAGCCTAAAAAATGGGGACAGTATCTCACAGTTTGAAAAGTGTTATTACTGGTTCAAGAATGGTCATCATACCATCTTAATGTATTCATTTCTTTAGGGTGTTTAGTGGACCAAATGTCTTCCAGTGGTGTCAGAGCACTTTTGAGGCATGGCTACATACAAACATAAGTAAGAACTGAAGGTTGTGGCTTGAAGAAGATTGGGTTATCCAAAAGCTACAAGTGACATCTTTTCGAATTTGTGAAATGCATCCTCGAGACATTTTATATGGTGGTAAAGAATTCCACAAGGAGAAACCATGAACATGAGAAGTTCAACCACCAAATGTTTTGTGTCTGATAGGTTGGGTAGTCATGAAACTCTTGGTAGCAGACTTAAGGCTTTTCTTCAATAGGTAAGTGATGTACCATTTTGTGAAGTATTTGTTAATCAACCATGGATCATGTATATACTATGTGATATACTAAGGCCTCTCTTTCACTTACCGGGAGCAAAGGTAGAGATTTCAGGAATGGAGTCCTAAAATCCCTATGTACAATATGTGAGTTCATGGTTTTTGAACTGTCTGGAGTTTTGAGATAGAATCAGTTTGGATTCCTGTTTATAAGCTTTGCAACAGTACAGGTTTGACATGGCCACAGCTAGGATTGGCCAGATTTTCCAAGAGCTGTGGAGTAACAGCAGATGACTGGTGGCCTATAGGTCTAGGTTCCGTTCTCATTCCAAAGGCAATGGCAAGAAACCTGGGAATAATGGTAGATGAGAAATTGTCAATGGAGGAACATGTAAATCACATCACAGGTACATGTTTTGTTACTATGCGCGCTCTACTGAAAGTGTTTCAATGGATTCCACTTCGATTTAGAAAATCCCTAGTCCAGTTCCTTATTATTAGTTGCCTAGACTATGGAAACGTGCATATGGCCTCCATAAATGAAGGACTGTTTACTAGATTTCGGATGGTCCAAAACACTGCAGCACGTTTAGTATGCCATCTTCCTCCGCTAGGGTCTTCAGGACCCTGCCTAAGAAGAATACACTGGCTTCCAATAAAAAAGCATGCACAATTTAAACTTCTTTGAATGCCTCACATATCTCCAGATGGAAATGGTCCCCTGTATTTACAGAGAAACATTAACTGGTATGCTCCGACTAGGAACCTACAGTCCTGCGGGAAATATCTGTTACATCCCAATTAGATTTGTACTGCCAGAAATGGGGGAATATCTTTTTCATATTTAGCCTCCCAATACTGGAACCAGCTCCCCTTACATCTCAGTGTCAGTACAGATCACAGACTTTTCAAAAAAGCTCTTAAAACATGGATATTTTTACCTGTCTTAGTTCACTGCTAATATCCTTCTCCTGCTCCAGCCGGAAGATTCACATCAGCGCCTTGAGACCCTTTCAGGGTGATTTGCAGCGCTTAATAAGCTCCAAATAATAACAGCAGAACTGCTTAAAATAGGTGTAGATTATGGAATGCACTTTTGAGGACTGCGTTTAATTGAGGGGGGGGGGGTAAATGCAGACCATTTTTAAATGGGTTCACTCAATTTGCACGTTTTTTCCACAGGGGTTAAGGGAAACCCCTAGTCTTGAAGCCAAGATAAAGGGCAGGGATTAAGATTGTCCAGGCAATGAACCAGGATTTAAGTTCTATCAATATGAGGCAAAGCTAGTTATACTTCATCCAATACTGAACCTGTGAAAAGCATTGAGAGAAGCTGGAAGGTGGCCAGGTTTATCATTAAGCTTGAGGGGAATCTGTGTGCCATGGGCATACAAATGGTGGCCTGCCTTGTAAGAATATAGGGTTACAGCAAGCGGGGCCTTGTAAATATTGAATAATTTTGGTGACAAGGCAGACCCCTGAGGAATACTGTATTTGATGTTGACTGTTCTGGAGAGGAATGCAACAAGTTAGATTTGATGGTAGCAGTTTGTAGGAGTGGCCCAAACCACGGCAATGGGGTTTCTCTGGTGTTGTCCAGGCTTTATTAGCACCTGATGTTTCAGTGTTGAAGAATGACGAGAGATCCAACATAATCAAAGCACAAGAGTGGTCCCAGCTGTAAAAGTTTAGTACTTCTTCCCTGGTGTGTAGAGAGTGCCACAACAAGGTCTGAAATTTGATTGAAAGTCACTCAGGATACTATTTGCCTTCTGGTGGGAATAACTTGCTCTGTAATGATTTTGCCCACCTTTGGTAAACAAGATGAATCTATAAAGACAAAGGTTATCTGGACCTACAGTAGGCTTCTTTGAAATAGGATTGGTGGTTGTGTGTTTGAGGCCCAATGATTGACATCACTGGAGAGGGAGGAGGCTAGTCGTGGTTGGTATGAGATCTCAGAGGCCCAAGCCAATGTCTTTGGCATTGCAGACATCCCAATGAGAAGAAGATTTCTTGAAAGAAGTTACAATATTGCTAGTGTTGATTTCATGGACTGCAAATAGATCTCAAAGCAGGTATCCACAAGTGGATGTAGGATAGCAAGAGTCAGACTCTGCTTCTCCAGTGGTATGATTAGTGTTAGTAGTCAGAGGCATCTCTTATACTGAGGGTCTGATCTGCTTTGGGCTAGCTTCCCTTCACTCAAGAAGGACCAGTCATGATGATGTGAGCAGTCTGAGAATGTAGTCTCTCAAAACTGCAAGGCAGGGGTCACTGTTCACATGCAAATGAAAAGGTGCAGCTATGCAGGGACAGAACTGGAAAACAGGAAAGCATACAAAGTGGAAAATGTGGTTGTCCCAGGAGGCCAGAAGCCATCCTCCATTTTGGACCTTAATTCTGATTTAAAAAAAATAAAGTTTGTTTTCTGAAGTTCCTCAGCGTGGCTCTCCCTTCACTCCTGGTTAGCTGTGGGCACACCTCTTCTTGTGGTCACACCCCTACCTGACAAGAAAACAAAAAAAAAGGAAAGACTATCCTTAAGTCAATTATATAGAAAGGAGATCACTGGAATGAATCTGCCTACTGAGCACCGATCCTTCAAAATGTTTATCTTTCATCACAATCAATAAAATGTTATTGTGGAGCTTATTGTTATTTCACAACAAATGGTGGTGAGTGACAGACAGGAACTGAAGAAGCTGTGGACAAAATGGTGTGGGCATAAAACATGACCTTGATGTGTTGTGAGTGAGATACCCTTTGTGAGGATGTGAGGAAGATAACCTGAAACAAAATTGTCTCAGCAGTGAATGAAGGAATGTAGATCCCTGAGAGAGGAGCACAACAGAATGAAAGGAGAGAGAATTATGGGTGGTGATTATGTGACAATCAAGTCGGAAAGGAAGAGTGACAGAGTTAATACGTTTTCTGACCCTGTGGAGGTGAAAAGTGTATATATTTGGCGTGAGATATTAATAAATGGTCAAAAAAGAAATAAAAGCAGAGTTTTCTTTCAGTACAAAAAGGTGAAAGGGATAGGAACAGTGTGGAAAGTCAGTGGAAAGTAATAGATAATTGTAGAAATGGCTGCTGTGGTTACATGGTAATGGATAAAGCAGAGATGGTTAAAGTAAAATGTAATGGACGCAGAGGGAAAATGGTAACACAAAGAGTGAATGAAATGGCCAGAGGAGATAGAATTAGAACGTTGCAAAGGATGGGGGGTTAGAAGATAACCCCCATGGTGAAAGCCGCAGGGAATATTGCATACCAATCAGGTTTCGAGATATTATAATTAATTATTCCAACAACTGTTATTTATTTGTTTATTAATGCCGCATATGTTTTTTCTTTGTCTTTAAAATTTTCAATTGTTGAAGAAAGGAGGGGAGGTACATGGCAATGTTCACTATATTTTATTAAATTTCTTCTTTTAATTCTTTTAATTTTTCACATTATCATATTCCCATGTTATCATCTCATTTCAGTCTGGGGTAAATAGGAGCAACCTTTGTTTATGTAAATCTCCTTATGCAAACCATTTGTTCAATTGTTATTAGCTGTAATGAAAAGAGATGTGTTATATTGTGCTTTACAGCTGGGCTTCTCTTCCCTTGCTCTAAAAGTCCTGTCATCATTGTTCATTGTTACAGCATCAAGAGACCTGTTTAGTTCACTGGGTTTGTGGAGATTTAAATGCAGCTGCAGGAGAGTAGAGAAGGTGAGGGGTCTCCTGCTACATTGCTGGTTTCTGAATAAACTTCTGCTTCTGACTTTGCTTTGACTCTCTCGGCATATCATGTACTAAGCTGCTATACAATGAAGCTGAGGGCAACGTCAACAAGTTGTATGCATTATGTTTGTGAGGCCCTGTTCAAATTGTCAGTGTTACACTGCAATAAAGTTCGATGACGTCCGGCCTGAACACATGATTGGATACTTTGCATCATGTGATCTTGACGTACGGGCTCTATAAATTAATAGCCAGTGAGCGCTACTTTAGTCACGCGGAGGACGTTTTCCAGAAGGAGGAACCCATTATCATGAGGCCTCGAGTCCCATCATAAGTACGTTGGCGGTTTGAAAACGCGAGTGCGCGCCTTTGCTTAACTAGTCACATGCAATTCAGCAGTGCCGTTTTATGTTTCAGGCAATTGGATTTATTCCCTATGGCCAGTCATTGTTCGTGACCTTAATGTAAAGTATTATGTAAGTACGGCATGTTACACCTATGTCGGTCACTATCTAAACAATTGTTTCACGAACATTTTGTGGGCACAGACATTAACTGTGTGCCTCGAGTTACATTATAAGTAAGTCGGTTGCCTCTAAACGTGAGTGCGCGCCATCGTTTAATGAGTCATCCCACTTAGCCTGCCCGTGCCACACAATTCAGTATTGCCGTTTTATGTTTCAGACAATTGTACTTACCCGCTTTGGTCATTTATTTGATCCTGACCTGTGTGCAAAGCATTCGTTAGTATGGCCTGTTATACCCATGCCGTTCACAATCTAGAGAAATGTTTAACGGAAATTATGTGGACGCATGCTCCACAAAGTTAAGAGTATTATATCCCACCGGTCCATTTTTTTCAATTGTTTGAATCACATGTCATGCATGGCCAGTGCAGCACGTCAATGCATTAAAAGTTACACGTTAGCCATCCGGTTTAGCTTAACCAGCCTCGGATGACGGTCTCTTTGCCCGACACTTATTGCCAATAACCTCTTGGGAGGGCCTTGATACTAACCGAACATTTAAGCCGTAAATTTGTCTGGGTCTCTGCTTCAGCCTCGGAAGCCCCATAAAATATGTGGTTGGGCTGTTGAGCTTCTCTCGATTGATCACCGCCTCCTTTAAGAGATTGTTTAATCATCTACTAACTTGTGGATTCTTATTAAGCGTGAAAATTATGAATCTTAATGAATACAGCTTAGTAATTATATGCATGAATGTCATGGATAATGGACATTTCCTCTTTCTAGTATTTTCCTACGGTGCAATATCTGTGTCTTTTCACCGCATTGATCAGACCGTGCCTGACCTGACAAACTGATTTGCCGTATCTTCCGTCTGACTGCCAGATATACTGTAGTTAAGGTACATATATCATCTTACTCCACAATTAGTTGCACTGATAACTGCTAAAATATGACCAGTTTGTCACTGTAAGCAATAGCTGTCATCTCTTTTAGAGCACAAACACAGGAAGTATCATCCTCATTGACAAAAGATCGGCATATAGACATCGCTTAAAGTGATTGTTACAGAATAGAGGGTAACATCTCATTCATTTTTCCTCTGGGCAAACACCTGGGTGAAATAGCTGTTTTTTACCAACATACAATCCATTTTCGTAATGACATCACTCAAAATCATATAACAGTGTTATGGTAACACTGTGGGGTTTTTTTGGTTTTCTGATTTTCCTATTTCACAAGTTTTTTTTTAATGTTTATCTGAGCATTCTGTCTTTGTTTTTCTGTCCTTAACTGGCACTCTGACAGCATGCGACTTTGGGCATTCTTGCCCCGTGTCTGTTTTATCTATTGGGATTACAGATCTATCTCTATTCCTCACTGCGAACAAATGTAAGCAAGCTTAAATCTGTTTTATCAAGCTATAAAAATATATACAAATATCCTGTACGAAAGAACCATACTTATTGTTTTTTGCATTAACAGATATCAAGTTGGTAAAGCTGTGGCATTTAATGACGAATGCACCTTGTGTGCCGAAACGCGCGTAGAAACCATGGAAAGTCAACTGAGTTTGTGCCACACTGTTTGTCCTAATGCAAAATCTCTGGAATCTTTAACCTATATTTGAATTTGTATCAAAATATTTAATTATCGTTGGAGCGCAATAGTTTAGCTCCGGTTAACAAATATATCAATCACCCTTTGTATGTTTTTGTACATTTTGTTTTTAAATGATTGGTTTGACGTGATGTGTGTAAGTGGACATGAGTGAGACAGTATGAGTGAGTTGTTTATTGTAATATGTATTGACTAGTAACAATAAAATTATGTTTTGTTTTTTGGGATAAAAAAAAGTATCTTTTTGTTCTTTCCTTTTAAGTTGTGATTATTGTACTGTTCAATAAGCAGTTTGTTGCCTTAAGTCTTTGCACTGATTTATTGATCCCTGCCTTAAGGAACGTTCATTCTATTAGCAGGGGGCCTCTTTCTTTTCACATTTGCTTTGACTACAGTCATCACTTCATTAACCCCTTGACCGCGATCGGAATTCCGCTTGTGTGCTGGACATTCCGATCGCGGGTGTGGTCGTGACGAGCTGAGCTCGTCATGCGCACAGCGCTACCGCGCAGCATGACTAGCTGAGCTCATCACGCGCATCGAAGGGGTTAACACTAACCCAACAACAATGTCATCCTATGTCATCCAGCCAGGGTTTAAACCTATCACAGGCAACGTAAGCATAGATCTCTGCAACATGTAAATTAGGCCCCTTGAACTATTCTACTGTAATATGCTAAAAGGAAGTTTCCTACAACAAAAATTAATAGGTGAAATACCAGATGTAGCAGGGATTCTTTGCATAATTTGCAAGCTCTGAATGCTAAGCAAACAAGATAATAAATTAACATTCAAACATTCGGATGAACCAATGAATGACAATGGTTTGCGCGTATTCAATCATGGGGCAGCAGCTCTTTGCTTACCAGAATGACAACTGCAGTTTCTGTCTCTGATTTCAAATCAAACAGGATTCATTAAGCGCTGCTAATCACCCGTGAGGGTATCAAAGAGCTGACAGCCTCGCTGTTGAAGGTAGAATCAGTTGAACAGCCAAGTCTTGAGTACCTTTCTGAATTCCTGGAGAGGGTGAGTTTTGGAGATGGAGGGGAGGTTGTTCCAGGACTTCGCATAGAGGTAGGAGAAGGACCGTCCTCCACCATTGCTTCATCAGATGCGGGGGTGTGTGAGGGTGAGGGAGGTGGAGCGCAGGTGTCTTGAGGGTTGGTGGAAGCCCAGGCGGTGGTTGATGTATGTTTGTGCAGGGCTTTGTAGGAGTGGGTCAGCATCTTGAATTGGCATCTCTGGTGAATGGGGAGTCGGTGAAATTTCTTCAGTTGTGGGGTGATGTGGGTCCATTTGGGGAGGTCAAGGATGAGTGTGGCTGTCGAGTTCTGTATGATCTGCAGTCTCTTCAGGAGGTGTGTGGAAATTCCTTTATAGTGTGCTTTGCTGTAATCCAAGCGGCTGATGATGAGGGCTTGAGTGACGGTATGTCTGGTGCTAATGGGGAGCCATTTGAAGATCTTTCGGAGCATGTGAAGAGTGAGGAAGCAGGCAGAGGAAACTGAACTGATCTGGCTTTTAATGGTGAGCTTGCTGTTCTGGATGATGCCAAGGTTCCGAGTGTTGTCTGTTGGAGTGAGTGAGGGTCCTAGTTCAGCAGGTCACCAGGAGTCATTCCACAGGGAGGTGTTGTTCTCGAAGATCAGCACTTCCGTGTTGTCTGTGTTGATTTTGAGGCAGTTGTTTTGCATCCAGTGGGCGAACCTAGTCATGCACAGGCGGACATTGGCCATCGTGGTGGATGGGTCTTCAGATAGAGAGAGGGTGAGCTGGTGTCATCTGCATAAGATATGATGTTCAGTCTGGGTTCTGACGGTGTTGGCCAGGGGGGTCATGTAAACGTTGAACAGTGTAGGGCTGTGGGATGAACCTTTAGGGACGCCGCAGATGTTCTTAGGTTCCGAGGTGAATGGTGATACGCATATTCTCTGGGTTCTTCTGGTAGGGAAGGAAGCAATACATTTGAGGGAGCCCCCTTGGATTCCAATCTGATGAAGCCTCTTGATCAGGGTTTGGTGGCACATGGTGTTGAATGCTCCTGAGAGGTCAAGAATAAGGGAGACCACTTCTCCCCAGTCTAGGAGAGCTCTAATGTTGTCAGTCGAAGCAATCATGGCGGTTTCGGTGCTGTGGTTAGTGCAGAGTCCAGATTGGGATGAGTCCAGAAGATCGTTGTTCTGCAGGTATTCCGTGAGATTGTGGTTGATGGCCTTTTTGAGGACTTTGGTGGGAAAGGGGAGCAGAGAGATGGGCCAGTAGCTCTTGAGCTCATTGGGGTCGGCGGATGATTTCTTGAGGAGGGGTTTGACTCCGCGTGTTTCTAATCTTCTGGGTAGGTGGCCGTGCTGATGGATGTGTTGAAGATGGCGGTGAGCTTGTTGCTGATGGTCCTGCTTCCGAGGTTGAACATGTGGTGGAGACAGGGGGCCATGGATGCTCCTGAGTGGATGGATTGCATGATGGTTGTGGTGCTCTGTGTGGTGAGCTGGTCCCAGGCGGTGATCCGGTGGTCGGGATTTGCATCTGCGGGAGTGAGGAGGCTGAAGATGTTGGCAGCGGTGGGCTGGGATTCAAAGTGTTTGTAGATGGTGGAGATCTTGTTGTGGAAGAAGTCTGGCAGGGTGTTGAAGAGTTCTTGGGAAGGGGTGATGATGTTCTTGGTGGATGAGGTGGTTGAAGAACTCCCTGACGCTGAAGAGTTCCTTGCTGTGGTTGGAGCTGGCTTTGATTTGATCGGCTAGGGCGATCCTTTATGTCTCTTTCAAGAGTTGGTGGTAGTAGTTGAGGGTTATCTTGAAGGTGGTATGGTCAGTGGGCTCCTTGCTGGTGCATCATTTCCTTTCTAGTTGCTTGCGGTTGTGTTTAGTGGTTCTAAGTTTCCGAGGTGTACCAACTGGCCTGTGTGGTGGATCCCTTGAGTTTGGTGTTATGACAGGGGTTGTTGTGGTGTCAGGGTGGAAGGTGTTGAGGGCGTCTCAGATACTTTGTTCCAACTGTGGTGTGGGGTGCTGGACCTCATGGTGGTGATGCTGGGGATACTGTGATGGTGAAGTGGACCATTAAGTGGTCTTTCCAGGTGAGCTCTGTGGCATGGCTCTACTTGACTCTTTTGCAGGCTGTGGAAATAAGGTCAAGCGTGTGTCCTGTCTTGTGTGTGGGGTTGGTGACTAGTTGGGTGAGGCTCTGTTCATGCTTTCGAAGAGGTTGGCTGTGTTGGCATCGTTAAGGTCATTGCGGTGAAAATTGAGATCTTCTAGGAAGATGTAGTGTTTGTAGTCAATGGCTAGTGGTGCAATGAATTCAGGGATGGTGCTGCAGAACCTGGGGCCTGGTCCTGGAGGTCTGTAGGCACGGGGTGCCTCTGATGGTTGTTTTACCAACTGTTTTATGTTGGAAGTTGAGGTGTTCCATGATCAGAGTGGTGTCATCTGCAGCAGTGGTGGAGTGGATGGTATCTTTGTCAATGCCCGTGATTTCACCTCCATGTTTGTTGGTGCAGTCCCGGTGTGCTATCTTGTAGCCGTTAGGCATAGCAGAGGTGATGTCATGCATAGATGCAGTTTGGAGTCTGGTCTTGGTGAGGAAGACAACGTCAGGGTGAGGGAGGTGATGGTGTCCTAGATCTCGGCGGCGTGCTTGCAGAGTGATTGGGGGTTAAGCAGGAGGCAGTGGAGTAGTTCAGATGTAGTTGTGGTTGGTGTGCTGGTGGTGGTTGCATGCATGGAGGCTCTGGTGTTGCAGGAGAAGACACAGTGGTGGCAGGAGAAAGGTCCTACTGTTGATCGTGGAGAGGTGCAGCAGCAGTTCTTGTTGTGGAGTCTGGGGTCCAAGGCTATGAGCTTGGTGGCGGTTTAACTGCGGGAGCAGGAGAACAAGGATTCCTTGTGCTGACATGGTCCAGGTGCAGACAGACACAGACTGACTTGCCTTTGGCACGCTGAAGGCCGCTGGGTGGCGGTGGGTGGGGCAAACGGGAGGCAAACAGGCAGGAAGGAGCGACACGGACAAGAAAAACAAAGAAACAAGCAGTTAATTGAACAACAGGCACAATCAAAGTAATAATGTGAGACAATGTGAAGAACAGATGTACAAAACTAATTCAGAACGGGCTACTAAAAATGGCACACAACAGAGGGGCAAGACAGTGCAATAGAAATGACAATCAATCAGTGACCACAAAATGCAACACTGGCTACATTAACTGGGGATGGGGGAGAGGTTGTCAGAATTCCAAGAAAAAAGCATATACGCTGGTTAAGTTGGAAGGTTTGGAAAAATGGGTGGGCATGGTGGGGTACGACAATGAGTTATTGCTGCCAGGTTTCCAGTTTGGGTTTCGTTTGTGTTACGAGGGCCCCAGAGTTAGACATTAGGCGGGGAGCTTGAGATCAGTCAAAGGGCAGGAAGAGTTGGCTTGGTGGAAATTGTTTAAGGAGGTGACAGAAGGAAGAATGGAGGTACTGTTTCAAGACTGGCCACTGGAGAATTTGAGGATTTCGCCAATTGTGGTGCCCAAAAAGAGCCGGGTTAGTTTCGTCTTATTCATTACCTTTCCTGGCCTGAAGGGCTGTCGCTCAATGACTTCACTCCTGACGGGTGGAATAAGGTGCAATATGCCTCAGTTGACTCAGCGGTCCAGTCGGTAAATAAAGTGGGATGGGGTGCCCTATTAGCTAAGTGTGATGTCAAATCAGATTTTTGGTTGCTTCCTGGTCACCCTGCGGGCCATGAGTTGTTGGGCATCAGTTTGGGCGACATTTTTTTGTGGACAAGGCTCTGCCTATGAGATGTTCAGTTTCTTGCTCTTTGTTTGAGGCTTTTAGTTCTTTTTGCAAAAAATGTTTGTACACGTGGCCAAAGAAAGACGTGATGACTCACTATTTGACTCCATTTTACAGGAATTGTCAGGAGAGTTTGGAGTTGTTTCAGGACTTCATGCAGGATTTTGGGGTTCCCTTGGTACCAGAAAAGACAGTGGGGCCCGTTCAGGTGATTACCTTTTTGGGTCTAGAGTTGGATTCAGGAAAGATGGAGGTTCGATTGCCTGAGGAGGAGAGGCGTTGCCTGAAACCTTTAGAGGCGGTCTTGGCCTGGTCTAAAGTACGGGTGAAGGACATACAGATTTTGTTGGGTCACCTAAATTTTGCATGTAGGGCAGTCAGGGCTGGCAGGACTTTTTGTAGAAGGCTGGGCTGGGCACTGACAGGGACCTCACTTCTGCATCACAGGTTGAGAATCAAGGCGGGGTGCAAAAGGACTTCAAGCTTTGGCGTACTTTTCTGATTGAATGTAATGGCATCCCAATGTCGGGACTTGGGAAACAGATGGAGTGGTCTCTTGAAATGTTTTAAGATGCAGCTGGTGGGCACAGTTTTGGCCTGTTTTAGCACGTGCAGTGGTGTGCAGAGGAATAGCCAGGGGCCTGGAAGTGGGAAGGGCGCAGCATTGCTTTCCCTCAATTATTTCCTCTGGTGGTGGCAGTTTTGTTTGTGGGGGCAATTTTTTGTGAACAAGACAGTGCGTTTCAATGTTGATAACATGGCATTAGTGGACATAGTCAATCGTCAGTCAGCAAAAGAACCCAAGGTGTGGCAGTTTTTGAGAGTTTTTGTGCTGGAGTGTTTGTGGGCGAACATTACTTACAGGGTGCGACACATTCCAGGAATACACAATGAAATTGCTGATGCTCTCTCTCGATTTCAGTAGACGAAGTTCCATGAGTTGGCTCCAGGGGCGGACCAGAGGAAGACTGCAATGCCGGCTCACTTGTGGTCAGTAGGCAAGAGCATGTAATGCAGCTGATCCTGGGGTCACTATTGGACTCGGATCATGTCTTTGATTGACAAGGGTTTGTCTGCGGTCATGATAGCCGGTAAGTTGGCGGACATAGCCTTTTTTGGAAAGTTGAGGTGGGAATATGAGCCCTCTGCGGGTGAAATGGGGACGCACATCCTGGAAGGGTGGTCACGGGAGAGGGGTTCGGGAGACAGGTTGAGGTGTCCCATTACACTGTGCATTTTGAAGCAAGTGGTTGCAATTTTCCAAGAGTGTGTCAGGATGCATGGGCGAGGCTTCATTTTACAGTCATCATAGTGTGGCTGTTTTTTGGGGCTTTTTGAGTTACAGACGTTGTTGGATCTGCGGCATGCAAGGGGATACATTGGTGTGATGTTCGTATGCTGAAAGGGGCGGTGCAGGTCTGGATACCAAAATCCAAGACAGATCAGTCAGGCAGGGGCATCTGTGTGAGCTTGCGGGCTTACCCAGATGTGATGGTTTGTCCAAAAGCTTGGTGGGTGATGAGAAAGCAAGGTGGCGGAAAGGAAGATTTTTTTTTTTTTTTGCATGAGATTGGCATGCGTTTTTCAGCTTCGCAGGTGTTGGGGGGTTTTGCGGAAAGCTTTGGGTTTCTTGGGCTATGAGTCAAAAGATTTTGGGACACATTTGTTTCGGATTGGGATGGCAATGGAGGCTAAAGGCAGGGGTTGGACAGCGGGGGAGATTAAACAGTTGGGGCATTGGTGAGCTGGTTGCTATCAGCGCTATTTGCATTTGGGGTGGATGTTGCAGGACAATCAATAACATGAGTTTGTTTTCTCCTAGGTTGCATTGTGGGCCCACAAAGAGGCCATATTTAAGTTTGGATCTGCGGGCACTCTTTTTTGAAGTGAGGCATGCAGTGTCAAGGCGAGGAGGAAGACAGCTGGGTCTGCCTGATACGGTAGTACAGTTGAAGTGATTTGGCAAAGGAGGCATACAATGGCATGAGCTGTTGCCAAAATTGAATGATTTGATCAAGGGATCCTCTGGCCCAGACATTTTATAGGTGCACCTAGGAGAAAATGACTTAGTCAAGATGAAAGGGTTGGGGCATGTCTTGGAGCCCACGGAAGATGGCCGGTCCGTGTAGACCTGCGGGAGTCGGCGCGGGATGTGAGTGCTTTTACGGCTCTCCCTATGACTTCTGTTGGTCCAGACTGAGTGACGGCAATGCAGTGAGACCCGACATCGTTTTTTTTTTCTTTCATTCAGTGGCATTTCATTCTACCGGGAAGCTTTTGTTTTAGTTGATGGCTCGGCTTACCTCACGGTGCCGTCCGCCATTTTGTCTGCTCAGCTGCTGCTTGAGGGAATGCTCTCCCTCCGAGATGAAGTGAACTATTTCAGGTGCCAACAATTATTTTCTCTTTTTTTTTTTTTCCCCACAAACCTGATGATAGTGAAGGTACTTTGTCTTGCTCTGTTCCTGCTTTTTGGTCTTCATTTTGTGTACTGCCTCACGTCTGCTTCGTCAAAGATTTTTTTTGCATTTTTGTCATGAGTAGTTTGTTCCTCATAACTTTGGTCTGTATGGGCAATTTTCTTCTATTCTCCTCAAACATAATGCCGGAGTGTATGTTTTTGCGCTGAGGTGCTGGATTTTGGTGACTGAGTTTTTAATAGCCATCATCCCATATTCCAGTACGTATATGGGACGTTTAAAAAAAGCGAACTCCTCACTTCCACCTTTGGCTCATAAGTTCAGTAAGAACTCCACCATTTTCTCCAAGTTTTCAAATATGGAGGAATCTTTGGTTTCTTTGCTGTAGGTAGTTCTTCATCTGGCTCCAACGGAATCCCTATTTTATCCACTGCCAGGAAGGCTACTACCAAGCGACTGAAAAAGGATCTTCTTTCCCCTACAAAATCTCCTCCAGTTGCATCCATGGAGCTCTTGTTGGAAGAGATATGTGCCTTAAGGCCATTCATGGAGGAAACCAACTCTAAGCTGCAGCATCTTACTGATAAATGGTTCCAAATGGAGAAAAGGCTTAATAAGGCAGAGCAGAGCATTGCATCCTTTGATTCTGCTACCATCAAAATACATTCTCTTCAAACCCAGGTCTCCTCTCCAACAGCAGGTCAAAAACATGGAAAACAGGAGCAGAAGGAATAATCTCCGCCTTTATGGTTTGCCCGAGGGATCAGAAGGCTTTGATCCTATCACTTTTCTGAAGACCTTCCTTTCCCAAGCTTTTGAATATGCCTGAGGATACCCATCTTAATATTCAACGGGCTCATAGGTTAGGTCATCAGTCAAAAACTGTTTCCCACACACGTAATCCAAGAGGAGTCATTATCTTCTTCTTGAATATACTGAGCTCCTTAAAGTCCTTGCTGGTGTCAAGTCACTGAAACGTATTTCTTGGTCCGGAAATCCTTTATTTTTCTCCCAGGACTACGATAAGACTACTGCTGACAGGCGTAAAGAATTCCTTAATCTGAAATCTGATCTTGAATTACTTGGAGCTCGTTTTGGCTTATTTCACCCTTGCTAATTTAAAGTTATGTACAAAAACAAGACTACTACATATAAAGATCCTGTTAAACTGAAGAGCTTAATCAATGCTTGCAAGTCCGAAAATATGGACACCTCAGGACCATCTGCTTCTTAAGTGGTGTTCACTTATATAACCCTGTCTTTTCTTAGAATTCTTTGATCCAGAGTTATGATGGTTATATAAAATGTATGTTATATTTTGATCAACTCTCTGTTGCTCCATGTTGAGCATTCAGGAGTCTTCTTCTTCTTTAACACTCCTACTGTTAGTATTGAATATTAATATTTATTTACTTTTCTTGCAGGTATCTCATTCGTGTGTGTGGTCTTCCCCGTATTATGTAATATGTGCTATGCTACTCTCGTACTCTTCCCATGGACTCTCGACGTATCATCTGTTCCATGTGGCCTCATTCCCCCCCACCCTTCCTTAGAATACTACACTTCATAGGTATGTTTTGCTCATCATCTTACCTGTCATTACTGTAGTCCTTCTTGTTTTATGGATTCTTTTCTCTTTCATGATTTCTTTCTCTTACTGCTTTATTGCTTCTTCTTTCTTTCTCTCTCTCTTTCTTTTCTATTCTTTATTCTTTATCATCCATGCTTTACGGTTGTTTGGTATATACATGTCATTTTTCCTACATTTTTTCTTTTCCTTGTTTGGTATGAATTGTTGAATTTTTTTCTTTTTGAAATTTGTTTATGTCCTTAAAAATAATTTCTTGGAATGTCAGAGGTTTAAATTCTCCTACCAAAAGACAACGTGTTTTGTCCCATTCGTCTCATCTGGGTGCCAATATAGCTTTAATCCAAGAGTCGCACCATATAGAGCAGGAGTCCATAAAATTGAAGAGGGGATGGGTAGGTGACATATTTTTCACCTCAGGAGATGGTAAACGGAATGGGGTTATTACTTTATATAATAAATCCTTGTGTGCTAAACTGATTTCCCAGGAATCTGATGATGTAGGTAGATGGCTCTATACTAAATTACTGATTGGGAAGGTTCCAGTCTCTTTGTTAAATATCTATGCCCCTACTGTCAATGAGTCCCATTTTTGTTCTGGCCTGAATCTAATTCTTGTAAAGTACCCTGAAGAGAACTTTATTTGGCTGGTGACTGTAACCAGATAGTAGACCCCTTTATCGATTGTAACTCTACAGTTACCTTTATACCAAATAATGCTCACAAACGTTTTGTCCATACTATTAAGCAGCGGAATTTAATAGATGCCTGGCGACTCTGCAACCTCACTTTGAGAGACTACACTTACTTCTCCCCTGTTCATCAAACTGAATCTAGTATTGACTACTTTTTGTATCACACAATATCTCACAATCTCTATGTTCTGCAGATATTGGAGCAATTCTGATCATGCCCCAATTTCCCTTCGATTTACCTTTTTGCTCTCGCACTCCTTGCAGATGGCGTTTTAATAACTCACTCCTTTCAGATCCCAATTTTACCTCCTCCTTTGAGTTGTTTTTCCAAGATTATTTTCACCTTAATCAATCTGATAACATTCCTTTTCATGTTATTTGGGATGCTTTTAAAGTAACAGCATGTGATTTTATTATCACATATGTTTCTAAAAAGTAGAAGGCATCACATATTCATACAACTGTCCTTTTGGCACAGATAAAGAGACTGGAACATTCCTTTTATACATCCAAAACAAAAGAACGTTTATCAGAACTTATTCGCACTAAACTCCAATTTAACAAGGAATCTACAGATAATGCTTCTTTATTTTTGCTAAAGTCTAGCGCAAAGTTCTATGGTGGTCAGAATGAGTCGGGTAAATTATTAGCGAATTACCTTTAAGGTTAAGGATAATAAATTTAATATTGAATCAATTATGGATGCAACTCAAACACCAAGATATAAGGATTCTGAAATTTTGCATGAATTTGTTTGGTACTATGAATCTTTATAGACACCTGACAATGTAACTTCTGACCTAAACATTTCTCTATATCTTTCTTCTATTCATAGACCTGCAGATAAATGTATTGACCTTTCATTGTTGGAAACCGATGTATCATAAACTGAATTGCACACCGCATTGAACACACTCAAAAAAGACAAAGCCCCTTGCCCTGATGGATTTACTGCTGAATTTTATTCACATTTTGCCTAGTAAACCCTCCCCAAATTGCAAAGTCTCATAACCTCTTTCTCACTCTCTGGTTCCTTTTTGGATGCTTTAATTTGCCTTATCCCTAAGGATGGTAAAGATCCTCATTTTGCAAAAATTACAGGCCTATCTCGCTTGTCAGTGATGACTCTAAAATATTTTCCAAAGATGTAGCCCTGAGACTTGATTCCTAACTTCCTGTTTTGCTGGGTAAGGAGCAATCTGGATTTGTCAAAGGCTGCTACCTCTCTGATAATACTCGTTTATTCTTTGATATTCTTTCCAAATCTTCTCTTACATCGGAGCCTATTACGGCAATTGCTTTAGATGCAGAGAAAGCTTTCGATCGAGTTTGTTGGCCCTTTCTCTTTCATACTTTCTGTTGGTTTGGCTTTGGTCCAAAAAGTATTTCCCTCATTTCTCTCCTGTACTCTGCCCCAAGAGCGGCTATTTGTGCCAACGGCCTTACCTCTTCTTATTTCTCTTTAGGAAGGGGTGTTCGCAAGGTTGTCCTCTTTCCCCTTTTCTTTTTAATCTAGCACTAGAGCCCTTTCTTTCCCAGTTGCAACAGAATCAAGATATTTGTGGATTTCCCTTTAATGGTTTGCAGAAAACATTTGCAGCGTTTGCTGATGTCTTAATGTTCCTTTTCCAACCTCTTTCGTCACTGCCGGCTCTTTTGCAAGAAGTTGCCTGATATAATAATGTCTCTGGTTATAAATTGAATAATGAGAAATGTGAAACACTACCCTTGACTAAGATTTCGCTATGTCCAATTTTACGTGGAATCCTCAGCACATTAAATATCTTAGTTAAAATTATGCTGACCCCCATTATATTGTTTACTATATCAAATCTCCCAATGTTCATACACCTTAAATATTTTCGGAAGATTAACTCTATGCTTATTTAGTTCCTCTGGAATCATAAAAAATCTTGCATGCCCCTACTTAAATTAACTTGTCCAAAGTCAGAGGGGGGGTGAAATTATCGGACTTTCCTACATATCAAAAGGCTTTTTTATTACGTCAATCTTCCAGGTGGCTCTCTAACTCCTCATTGGTATGCCCATTGGTAACTACTCACAATATCGAGAAAAAAATATCGCCTGGACAGAATATCGAGTTTTTGATATCGAATGGACAGAATATCGAATTGCAAAAATATAGTGGTGCAGAATATCGAAATGCAGGTAAGAAATATCGAGTTCTACAATATCAAAGTTAGTAATATCGTTTTTTGTTTGTTTTGTTTTTTAGTGTTTTAAGTGTTAGTATATGTGTTAAAAGTATGTATTTTTGTAATGTATGTTTGAATTTTGTAAAAGTAATGAATTTTATGTTAATTAATTTTTTGTAATTTAATTCTGTAGCGGGTTGTGGGTTTATAGGGGAATAGGGTGGGAAGTAATTTAATTATAATATATATTTTTAGCATTATTTAAAATTAATTAATTATATGTTAATTTGTTTTGCATAATTTAATTCTGTAGCGGGTTGTGGGTTTATGGGGGATTGGGTGGGAAGTAATTTAATTATAATATATATTTTTAGCATTATTTAGAATTAATTAATTATATGTTAATTTTTTTGCGTAATTTAATTCTGTAGTAGGTTGTGCGTTTAAAGGGGAATAGGGTGGGAAGTAATTTAATTGAAATTAATTAATTTATTAGTTTATTACTTAATAAATTCATATTTAATAATTTAAATTGTTAATTAAGTTAATTAATTTATTATTAAATAATTAATTGATTAATAACAAGTAATACATAATTTGTAATTATGTTGATTGTGTATTTTTTTATTAATTATTAACAATGATCTTGTAAATATGTTAATTAATTATATTAATTGTAATTAGTTAATTAATTGTTAATTAATTATGTTAATTTATTAATATGTTCCAATATTGTAGGTGATGTTTATAGGGAAAATGGTGGGAGGTAAATTAATTTTTTCTAAATTAATTGTTAATTAATGTTAATTATATTGCAGGAGTGGGTATATTAAATAATTCCCCTACGCTATCCAACACTTTCCTTACTGTTGCACTCACTGGAGTGGGAAGAGTAATTTTTACCCTCCCGCTATCCAACGCTTTCCCTACTGTTGCACTCACTGGAGTGGGAATAGTAATTTTTACCCTCCCGCTATCCAACGCTTTCCCTACTGTTGCACTCACTGGAGTGGGAATAGTAATTTTTACCCACCCGCTATCCAATGCTTTCCCTACTGTTGCACTCACTGGAGTGGGAATAGTAATTTTTACCCACCTGCTATCCAACGCTTTCCCTACTGTTGCACTCACTGGAGTGGGAATAGTAATTTTTACCCTCCCGCTATCCAACACTTTCCCTACTGTTGCACTCACTGGAGTGGGAATAGTAATTTTTACCCTCCCGCTATCCAACACTTTCCCTACTGTTGCACTCACTGGAGTGGGAATAGTAATTTTTACCTTACCGCTATCCAACACTTTCCCTACTGTTGCACTCACTGGAGTGGGAGTAGTAATTTTTACCCTCCCGCTATCCAATGCTTTCCCTACTGTTGCACTCACTGGAGTGGGAATAGTAAATTTTACCCTCCCGCTGTCCAACACTAAAAATATTGATTATTTTTTAATATTATTAAGTTAATATATATGTATTAAAAAATAGAAATGCATGTTTTTTTAACTTACATTAATTATTTATTCATTTTAAGGTTATTTAAGTATTTTTAAGTAAGTTTTACTTATTTATATTTATTATTTCATTAATTTACAATAATTGTAAGACATTTAAAAAAAGTCGATATTTTAACAAACTATATTATTTACAACGATATTTAGGATTCGATATTTTTGTACTTACCTGTTTGTAGATAGGAATTCGATATTCTGGTAGTCGATATTTTGTCACCGATATTTTTGTAGGTCGATATTTAGCTCCTCGATATTCTGTCAGTGATTCATGCCCATTATGGGTTGGTGTGGAAAAGACTTTCCTCCTCCCCTTCTCTTTTCAGGAATATTTATCCTTCACCCGTAAGCCACAATCTCTCTCTTTGCCTATTCTTAAGCATTCCTGTAAATTAGACTCCATCCTTCATAATACTTCCATGGACATTGATATCTTTCTTAGTTCTACCATTTGGCATAATAAAGCTATATTAGTTAATAATAAACCCATTTACTGGAAATCCTGGAGAAATAAAGGCTTATTTTGGGTACGCCAACTTTTTGAACATAATACTTTGTTATCCTTTTCTCAAGCTTGTCGTCAATTTGGTCTTCTCTTGGCGTTTGAGAGCAAATATAAAATATTGCATACTGCCCTTTGTAGCGCTTATGAACAGTGTCAACTATCTTTGTCTTTGACATCTTCCCCTACTAATCACTAGTCCACTTTGTTGCATTCTTCTCTGAGCGTCTACCATTTCTTCCTACTTACTCTCTTCTGATTCTAATAGGGCAAAATTAAAGGTTGAATTATCTTGGGAGTCTGATTTGGAGGTTACATGGTCAGTCCCTCTGTAGACCACAATGTGGACCAAAATCAGGAAATCATCTAGAGCGGCAAACACCATGCAGTCCCTTTTCTTTATATATTAGACTTTGTATTGACTCCTGCACTTTTGCATACAATGAATCCGGCTACATCTGACACATGCTGGACGTGTTCTTTGGCACAGGCAGATTTAAACATCTACTTTTTTTGTGCCCCTCCGTGTTACGCTTCAGGAAATGGGTTTGGGTTCAGGTTAACTTAATTTTTCACACTACAGTTCCCTTTTCTTTTTCTAATTTCTTTCTAGGTAGTCTATCTGAAGCTTGGCGCTCATTCTCTCGTGACACACGTATTTTGGATCTGATGTTGGCGGCTGCTTTTCAACAGATCACCAAGAATTGGAAAGACTTCTTTAAGTTATCTTTTCAAGCTTGGTGGTATCCGGTTTGCTGTAATCATAGATTGCAAAAAGAACAATTGATGGACAGAATGTAGAACAATGTCATACATTCACCCCAGTACAGAGATTTGGGCCTAAATCCATCGTTTTTTTGCTCACCATGCCATTCCAGTTTGGAGATGAAAAACGGCTCAGTTGCGGCCCGAGGTACCGACGGAGAGAGCGGGGCATCATTTCCTGAGCTGTAGCCAGGGGAGGCGAGGCAGTTCTCTCGTGCATTAGAGGTGTCATCACCACACCATAATTCACAGAGAACCTATACGTCTGGTTGGTAGGTTGTAATCGGTCCAACCTATTTTTAAACGATTTCTTTCACCCACGAATCACATACGCAGTAGTAAGTAAGTAAGTCCGTTTTTATATAGCGCAGCTACTCACCCTTACGGGTCTCAAGGCGCTGGGGGCCGTAGTGGAAATTAAGTGAGCTATTGCCCAGAGTCACATGGTGCTGAGCTGAGCTGCCGCCGGGGATCGAACCGTGAACCCTGTGCTCCGAAGTCAGCTGCCCTGGCCGCTGCACCACACCTCTCCACTTAGCTTGGGTCCTGAGGAAGGCCAAGATCATATTTGATCAAAATGGCTGAAACATGTAGACCTTGACTTGGACTCATGCAGTTATTATCTTAAACTGCAGTTGCACTGTTTTTAACTTGGTGACTAATAGATAATGAATAAAGGTTTTTCTATTATCAACCAATTTTAATTTTGCACATCACTACTTACACTTTTGCACTGCGCCCAACACTCTCAAATCTTTATTCTTCACATCTGTGGTATTGTAGCAAATCCTATATACATTTACTTTATTTGAAAACATCCCTGAGCTCCTCCCTCTCAGTGAGGGGGTTGTAGCCCTTGGTTGCGCCAGGTTGCAACCAAGAGGAGATCCCAGATGAAGCATGTCTCAACGGTGAGTGATGGGATTCCGTACTTTTAAAAGGATTTCCACTGACAACACTAGTAGGTTTATTTTCTGTGCCAGTTGCTTTAAGAGTTCTTCCCTTTTTTAGGTTCATAGACCCATGGATCTTCTGTTTGCTATATATATATATCTCCAATAGTTTTGTGGGTTTCCTGCCACAATGCAGCGGCGGGCTCACGGCGAGGTCGCGTACCTCAATTATCCATCCGTTCATTTTCTTGGTGAAAAAAACCAATGCCGAGCCCAATTCCTTCAGTATGAACAATGCTTTTTTTATTCCATACAGCAAAAAACGCCCAACGCGTTTCGGAGCAGCCGATCCTTGATCACGGGTCAGAGTACGTTTGTTGCCGCAACTACCATATAGTGCACAATTACAAACATAAAGGTAGGACTACATAATTGACATCCGTACTCAGCAAAAATGGCATCCATTTTATAATGGTCATTTCACCATTTGGGTTATTCAGTGGTACATTATTACTGCTGCCAGTTTGACCATATTTAATCTTTCACAACATATTCTTATGCTACAATCACATGTATTATACATGATTCAAAATTACATTGATTGTGTGTTCCAGCCGATCAATTCATTACAGTGTCAAAAACTTTCCACCATACAGATATTATCATTTGTATGCTCCAATTATGTCCCGAGAAAGATTTAAAGCCATGTGTTACTTTTGCTTCAAAATGTAAACCACAGCTGTTGACATATCTAAAGTAAACAACAGAATAATATACAAAAAGAAACATAAAATCACTATTAACATAACACGGCACAACACAACAAAACATTGAAGACAGAATGAAACAAAAACCCAAAGCAAGTACAATACAACATCACATTGCAATAATTCAGCTCAAAATCATAGAACCCCCAAAAAACAACACAACGCCTGACCACCATAACAAAATGCCACACACAAATATGCACAAGCATTCTTCTCACATATTACCATGACATGGTGGTGAAAAATTTTGCGCTGAGCACCACCCTACTTAATACCAAAAACATGAAACAAAACCTGTCAAGAATGTTTTGTGATCTGGCCCTTTCTATTCAATCAACTTGTTTAATAATCGGGGATATTTTGCTTCATAGATATTCCTCTGTCTGGTTTTATAACCAAATCCCACCTCAAACATGTGGTGGTAGAATAGCTTCATCTAGGTAATTGAGGGTGTGCATTTCTCCTCACGATTTGGTGGAATGTGTTCATCCAGGCGACCAAAGGTAAAACTGATTATGAACCAGGATATTCATGATTTTTGAATGATTTTATTCATCAGAAAGTGTTTTGAAGACAAATAGAGTTTAGATAACTCAGAGGTGAGGGAGTTAAATGTAATTTTGCCCTGAGGAAGTGGAAGAATTAAGCGACACAGGTTATGGGAAACGAATATTCGAATATAAGCAGGAATAAAATTAATTTGAAGAAGAATTATTAAAAAGGCAATTGTCACGTGTTTATAGATGTTGTTGTCCATCTTGAAACATTTGTAAATGAACGTTACTAAAGACTGTGTGCCTCCATCACTTTAGGTTTTGTAAGTTCATACATTAACCATCAATAGAATCGGTGGGTGGGGGGCAATGGTGCTAGAATAATTTTTATAGTTGGAGTGCTGGAGAGTGGCATCAGCCTGCTAAAAATAATGGAGTTCGAATGATGCCGGTGTTACTAAATCAGCTAATTTACTGTATGATGGGAACCCTTTCCGGGTCGGTAGTGTAGAGCTTCCAAAAGACATATTTATGTAAATGTGCTTCACTGGTAGAAGAAATGTGCACCATGCAACGAAAAATTACCCTCAAAATACTTTTAATAATAATAAATACCTACTATTGCTAGGTGACCATGCAGATTAGTGGCAGCCCCCCCCCGCCTTGGTAAAAGTGAGTCTAGCATGTCTCATACGAACACTGACGGCTGTCTCAGTCCCTACCTCAATTAACAAAATCAAATGTGATTGAGCTCTGATAAATGTTTAAGGGCTACCTATCCTTCACCATGTAAAATCTATGAGTAATCTATTCATGATAAGTGGCACATTTGATCTTTCTAGCTCTTGTCTGTGCACGCTTCTTAATAAACGCTACGTAAAAAAATGGATATAACAACTGCAGGTTGCACCACTTTACAAAAAGTCCATATAGAGTAAATACAAATACGAATGTCCGTCCAGTATTTGAAATGACAATGGAATCTTTATTCTTCTTTACAATGATGACAAATGTAAAACAGCCACAACAGCCAACGCGTTTCATTCTATCCCAAGAACTTCATCAGGGCAAAACATATTAAATGGTTCCAAAAAGTTGACCAAGAAATTGTATACCAAGTTTTCAAGCGTGCTCCACTGGCCAGTCACCATAGACCACCAATTTTCTTTTTAGTTATAAGGTACTACAGGCAATGACTACATAAGTCGTATAATGCCTAATAGCTGAACTGCAACCGACCCAAATCCGGCTCGGAGGCTCAAACGAACTACTCTTCGGCTATGCTGTGCAGGACTGGATTTTTCTGGCACATCAGCCTTGTTATATATTAGCGATACAAAAGGGGATGTATATTAGAGCCTCCGAGACGGATGACTTATGTAGTCATTGCCTGTACTACCTTATAACCTTATAACTAAAAAGAAAATTGGTGGTCTATGGTGACTGGCCAGTGGAGCACGCTTGAAAACTTGGTATACAATTTCTTGGTCAACTTTTTGGAACCATTTAATATGTTTTGCCCTGATGAAGTTCTTGGGATAGAACGAAACGCGTTGGCTGTTGTGGCTGTTTTACATTTGTCATCATTGTAAAGAAGAATAAAGATTCCATTGTCATTTCAAATACTGGACGGACATTCGTATTTGTATTTACTCTATATGGACTTTTTTGTAAAGTGGTGCAACCTGCAGTTGTAATATCTGTATTTTGGTTGGTCTAACCGCCCCTAGAGGAACGGCAGGGGCAGCGGAGTTGCACACAATGAGAGTATAAGGCTCTGTGTTGGATACTAATTATTGGGAGGGAAATATAGGGTGGAAGGTGCATCACATAAACCAGGGAGTTTTTGTATAGGTTGGCTGTTCCCTTGTTGTTTCTACGTTAAAAAAATGACGTCTCACACTTTCTAAACCACATTTGGGATTACACGTATTCGTTTATTTTATTTTTCTGGCTACTAATTGTGTTAAACTTGGTAAGCAATATGGGACAGATGTATCACATTTTTTTCACACTCTATGCCTATGGGAAAATGTGTTGGTGCTTTTGGGCTTATTTTGCTAATTTCACCTCAGACAACCAAAAAGTTCAAGGAATCCTTTCTCGCAGTATGAGCTATTTAAATGTAGATCAACAACAAGCCAATTAGGATAAGAGGATTATGAACACACTTTGAACCTGGAGTCAAGTACCAAAGATTGGTACAGTCAGTGTTTAATTTGAGCCGATGGGGACACCAGCACTTATTTTTCGGGTCGGCGCTTATTTTTTTAGGCATCAGGCATTTACTGTGAGCAAAAGAGGGAAAAACACAAACGGGAACGAGGAGGAAGAGAGGCGGAAATGTGTCACAATGGGAGAAAGCAGGAAGCTGCAAGAGTGATGTGAAGGGTCAGGGAGTGGCTGTAAATGGATTAAAGAGGCCTGAGGTTGCTTTAGGATTGTTCAGCCTCAGTATTCTGTGCTTGCACATTTAATTGCAGCGGCCGTGTGTTTCAGAGGAGAGCTTTGGGCATCAGCACTCTTTCATTTATAAATTAAGCACTGGGTGTAGCAATAAAGCGGTTTAATGTATCTGATGTGCCGACCCCACAAAACTTCAAACAGAGCAAAAGACAAATACCACAGATCCATAAGCAAATATTAGAGTTCAGATCACAATTGTGTTTTTTTAGCTCCGAAAGTGTAATGAATATGGTAAGCATTAAGGGAGTCATTTAGTAATAGACCTAATGGTTCATTCACTAAAAATCAGTGTATGCACCCTCAGCTATCATTCAGTCTCATGCGTCTTGTTTTAAAAAATGTCTGAGTTTGGTGGGTTACCCTGGGTTTTTGCCAACCCTGACCCTAAACACTGCAGCTACCACCATTGTCAAAGCAGGCCATTTTCTTTACAGGAAATGTTTGTCTCCACATTCCGTTTTGGGACCAGTTGTGTCACGGCTGTAAGGCCCACTCAAATATGTGGCATGCCATTTTTATTGGAAGACATAGAGGAACATTGGGTGGTAGGAAATTAGTGGATCCCCACAGCTTACAGAACTTTACCTCACAGAAATGTGAGTATGTGTCTTTTCAGCCAAACGTTGTGGTTTCCACGGGCTTCTGGATAAAAAAAATCCACAAGTCACATCACCGTTGACTCCCTTGGCAGAGGTGTAACGCAGCACCCTGCAACCCCTGCAGTGGGGGGGGGGGGGGTACGCAAACCTTCAGGGGGCCCCCCATTCAGCTGAAGGCAAATTAATATCTGCGATATGGGAGACTCGGGGGCACCTCCTCATGATCTGCAGGGGGGCATCATTTTGTATTATGCCACTGTCCCTTGGGTGTATAGATTTCAGAAATATCTGGGTTTGGTAGGTCTGCATGGGTGGCGGCCGAGGCAAGGCCTAAAATCCCCAATGACACGCATTGCAAAAAAGAGTTGTTTTTTAGTGGAAAAATGTAATCTGTTCATGTTGAATTTTGGGCCCTTTCCTATCGCAGGCGCTAGGCTCCACGACACAAGTGGGATGCCATTTTTATCAAGAGACACACCTCAATGCTGGGTAGTAGTAAATATAGGTAGCCCTGCAGACTCTGTTACTTTTCCTCACTTAAAATTGAGGAATATTTGTCTTTCTAGCCAAAGTTTGAGGTTTGCTGGGGCTTCTGAGTAAAACAAAATCTTGTGAGATCCACGCAAGTCACACTACACTTGACTCCTCAGAAATATCTGGGTTTGGTGGGTTTCCATTGGTGGTGGGATTTTGATGGGTGAAATGTGATGTCTCCAGGTTGCAGTTTGAGGCGTTTTGTGTCTCGGGCTCTAGGCCCTACCAGACAAAAGACAATTTGCAAAATGCCCTCCAAATCACAATAGTATGGGTAACCACAAATTCAAAGGTGTACAAAAAACAACTGTTCCTAAACTCAGTAACTTGTGTACATTTTTTAAATATATATGTTTCCTTCATATCCATTTCTCTTTCCTTATATTTTACCATATGAATTTCTGTGTAGTAGTCTGTACTCAATGAAAAAACATTGTAGTTCAGTTGTTTGCTCAACTCAGCTAGGATTTGTAGAGCATGGCTAATCACCCGCGAGGGTATCCAGGCACTAGGTTCTTGCTGGGATCAGTCAAAAAGCCAGGTCTTGAGTCCCTTTCTGAATTCCGGGAGAGAGAATGATGTTCGGAGATGAAAGGGAAGGTCGTTTCAGTCCTTGGCGGTGAGGTAGGAGAAGAATCATCCTCTACAATAGCTTCAGCAGTTGCTGGGAGTGTTTGCAAGAGAGAGGTGGAGTGCACATGTCTGGAGGGTTGGTGGAAGTTCAAGCGGTGGTTGATGTTTGCTGGTCCTTGGTCATGGAGGGCCTTATGGCGTGTGTCCGCATCTTAAATTGGCATCTTTTCTGGATGGGGAGCCAGTGGATGTTCCTGGGGGGGGGAGGGGTGTGTGTGAGTCTTTTTGGGGAGGTCAAGGTTGAGCCTGACAGCTGAGTTCTGTATTGTCTGGAGTCTCTTCAGGAGGTGGGTGGTGATTCCTGCATAGAACATTTTGCCGTAGTCCAGCTGGCTGGTGATTAGAGCTTGAGTGGTGAATTTCCTGGTCTTGACAGGGGGTCATCTGAAGCTCTTTTGGAGCATGCAGAGGGTGTGGAAGCAGGATGATGCCTAGGTTGCAGACGTGGTCTGTCGGTGTGGGTGTGGGACCGAGTTCGGATGGCCACCAGGTGTCGTTCCACAGGGAGTTGTTGTTCCCAAAAATCAGCACTTCTGTCTTGTCCGTTTTGAGCTTCGGGCAGTTGGTCTGTATCCAGTCAGCGACACTCATCATGCAGTTGTGGAAGTTGGTCCTAAGGGTGGAGTGGTCTTCTGAGAGGGAGAGGATGAGATGGGTGTCATCTGTGTAGGATATGATGTTGAGTCCATGATTTCTGACGATGTCGGCCAGGGACGTCATGTACGTGTTGAACTGGGTAGGGCTGAGGAATGAACCTTGAGGGATGCCGCAGATGATGCTCTTGGGTTCCGAGGTGTAGGGTGGTAGGTGGATTCTCTGGGTTTGTCCTGTAAGGAAGGTTGTGATCCATTTGAGGGCGTCTCCCTGGATCCCGATGTGGTGGAGTCTCGATGATGATGATAATAACAATAACAATAATATTAATTATAATACAAATTGTGCTCCAGTAGTGGCCATAACTCTAATGGTCAATAGTAGAGCACGGTTCATAGCGTCATCGTTATTGTTGTCAATATCGATATCAATATTATCGATATCAATATTATCGATATCATCTATTTTAAGCAAAGAAATGTTTTCATACTAAGTGCACGGTATAGAGTCTTTGCCTTCCTTTTGTGTGTCTATGATAAAAGCTACAGAAACACTTTGGTGGAGTAGTATTCCAGTTCAGTGGCCATACTAAAGGAATCAGATGGGGTGCCAATAGGTGTTTGAACTTCTCCTACAATGAGGCTGCAATTCTACGGTGTCCAGGCCTTACCTCCTTTGATGGATACAGGGAGGTTATTCTGACTGATCTCTCATTGGTCTCACTAATTAAAACCCTTCTTGTTTATTATCGGAGACAATTGTAAGGTGGAGGGGCTCTCTGGATTGTCTAGTCATGGATTTTTCCGTCACAGGCCAATCAGAACTTTAGAGGTTGGATTAATTCTAAACCATTCCACTTCCTATCTGTCCACTTTATGTCTTTGTCCATAATTGGGAGAGTATAAATGGTTTAGCGAGGATAAATTGTACATGCTGTCATGGGAGAACCTCATTCTAAGGAAACTAGACATCTGATTAAAAGATCAGCTCTGCTAATAACTTTATTTAAATGTATGTGAATAATTGTAGTTCTCAGAATGCTATTTAGAGTTCTCAATTTTTCCAGAACCATTCACTAATGCATTGTTTAACCGACAGTCCATGTAATCAAATGCAGAACTGTAAGACCTATCAGAAAGATTTTCAAAGTATGTAAGGGCCAGAGGCATCTGGCGATTAATTCCTAACACCAGTTACAACACAGACAGTGCCTTCTATTGGTCAACTGACCCCAGCATGAAAAAGAAAGGTGGTGGGCCAGCATCTGGGGACCGCAGATCCATATGCTGAAGGGCAGCTCAGCATCAGAATAGAAGGGATCTGGGCTCCTCTGCCAAGAATTTTAAGTCTACCTCCATTTCTTCCTCAACCTTCACTGCCTGCAGATTTAACCTGGTAGCATGGCAAGTGATTAAGGGATCACTGAGCACCAAGTTATCCCCTCCAACACCCTAATTTGACCAGTAAAAATATCTCAAGGGCATGCAGAAGGGGACAGCGAGTAACTCTACCCAAGGGAGAATGAAGGGCACAAGGAGCCCATATGATAACCCATGCTCACAAGGCCAGATAAGACTGCTGGGAGAAACCGAAGAGAGTCAGGGGGCCCTGGTCAGAAGTTCACTACTGTTGTGCATCAGTACAGCATGGCAGTAATGAAAACAGCAGTGCGGCGCAGCTTGTGACAAGAAGGGAGAACCACAGTGGATGCTGATTCGCCAGGGTCCAACAAGACATTGTCTAGCAAGGAAGCTAGATGTACAGGGGCCTCAAGCAATGCAGTTGTGGGAGGCACTAAATAACAAGGAACAGTGACACAGACCGTAAGCAACTTAGTGGCAGTTTCCAAGTAGAAAAATACAGACGTCGGGTCCAAAATCCCGTTCTGAAGTGGCTGAGTGACATGGGTGTGCACCCACAATGCAGTGGTTAGCAAGTGACCTTCGACTTTGCACAAAGACCAAGGCCGGAAATGAAGATGGCATCTCCGACACCACCGCCTCGAGGATCTACATATGACTACAGAGACAATGGAAATGTGGTAGATTTGCACTTGAGCAGTGAGTGTGCCAGTGGGGCAGAAGAGCAGAGGGCTGCTCTCAAACTGACAGTGGGACTGGTTCACAGGATAGGCTATCGACCTGGGGCAGGGGTGCAAGCACCCATTTGTCAGAGGTTGCAGAGTTTGATGAGACAATCTGCGAAAGTAAAGAGCGATGTGATGAACGTTTATGTACAAGACATGCGTATGGTCAGGGTTCAGAGCTTGCCATGTTTCAGGAAGCATGGTGGGAATCATGGGACAAGTTCCTAGATAAAAGTGGGCATGCCATGGTAATAGCAATAGCAGAGCCACTGAGTGATAACTGGCTAAAGTGTTAAATGTGGGTGAAAGGGAAGAGGGTGAATGGAAAGATGAGTCGCATGGAAGGACAGACAAGGGTACTACATGGGAGGCCTTGTAGAACATGATGGGAAACTAAGGAAAAGAGCCAGAAGGAGAGGCTAAAACTAATCATAAAAGTGTGCCAAGGAGCAGTGAATGGTGATGGCTGAATCTTTGTGTGGCTATTTGCAAACGAGCAATAATGAGAATATTTTGGTCAATGCATATATTGATATATTCAATTCAGATTCAGAAGTACTTTATTTCCAAGAAATATATCCTTATAAAAAATTACACACGTCGTTCATAAAAAGAAAAAGCAAACATAGGAGCAGACAATTTTAGTAAACTAAAACAATTCATGGTTGTATCCTTCCACTAGGACTACTTGTAGATTGTACAATTTCAACTATATAAACATTAACGTTTTCCCTACCCAGACCCAATACAATCTACAGACCAAGTCACACATATATTTAAAACCATTCACTAAATGTAGTAAAATTGATCAATATAAGAACCGTTCATTCAGCGGTAAGAACAGTTTATTCAAGTCCATACACAGAGAGACTAGACGCAAAGAGCGATCCAAGGGGATGAGAGAGAGCCCAACCCAAGGTGCCAACCAATATTGATATATGGACAGCATCTTTTAATACTTTTACCTTTGTGAGAAATCAAAAATGCAGTGTTCCCCTGTTTCAGTATCCAGATGTAGTCAGGACAGCAAACATCAGCTTCGGAGGCATAGCATGGTTATGCTAAGATGAACTCATCACAAAGGAGCAGCGTGAATCCCAATACATTGTGGGGGAGATAGATAATGAATTGGGGATACAATTCATGTCTTTGACGAGGCCTACATCAACAGCGCAAATGACTAGTGGTTTACCTTTACCGTATCCACCTTTTCCAGGGTGTCACAAACCCAGGCAGGGTAGGCAGCACAGCCAAGTCTGGCCCGAAAGGGGCATGGTGGTACTATAAAAATGTAGGATGCCACTTTTACCTTGGTTACATTCTGCAATGGGTGTTTAAAATGTGGAAGAAAACCACCCTTCTTGCAGTCATTTTTTAAGTCGGGGCCAGGGAGTGGAGGTAGATGTGGGGGGAAGTGGGAGAAGTGTTAAGGCAGTTGCTCTGGTTAAGGTGGTGAGAATAAAATGCTATTTTAGAGAATTACCTAGATGCAGCAGTAGCAGCCTTTTTACTGGATGGGTTCACGTATGATTTGAGAATCCCATATTCAGGCTCAGGGGTGGAAAGGTGGACAGAAAACTTTAAATCTTGTAGAGCTTTGAAGGACGTGAGGCAGGGCAAGTTTGCTGATGGACTGCAGATGACTGATGCAGACATTTGAGGCAGTATCAAGGGCCTTTGCTGTTCCATTGGTGTCGGACCAGACATAGGGCCCATGCATATGACTGAAATTCCTGGAGACTGAACTCAACTCTATATCTAAAGTGTAAGGCTTGCTAGATGACAAAATGGACACACTGAAGACTATGTAGTGGGAGGTGATGTGGCGGGAGAAGCAAGAATTGGGAATTATCCAATAGGCATTAGGCCATCTTCATTTTGCCTTTCGGTAGTCACACCTGGCAGGAAATTCTGCAGGCATTTGACCTTTGAAATGAAATTAGCATCTAAACCTCATCACAGGATCATGATTATGAACAGTGAAAAAGGCATTCACATGTGGTTGAGATTTTAGAACCACTACAGCAGTGTGACTTTGCGACTCAGGGTTACCCAGGGTCCTCGAAAGTTAAATCTTTCCTGGCGTGAAACATGTACCCAAAATTAACAAAGAGTTGGTTGATATATTATCTCATTCACACTGAGTGACGTTCCATGGTTTGGCCACGGAGAGAGAATGGATAGTGACTCCAGAGCCAATGGATATTTCAGTGATCGGCCTGTAAGAGTGGTGCAATTTGTTGGGAAGTCTTCAGCTGACTCAACTAAAGGATTTCACCAGTTGGTGTGAGTTTTTGAAGCTGGGAACCAGAAAGAGCAGCAAAAGGGGTCAGGGACTGCAGGAGAGGTGACCTGATTAATTTGATGTGCCAAGCTATCCTTAGTGATCTTACCCAATCCTGTGCATGTGTGAGATGAGTTTGTGTTTCCTTTTTTGTGACTGAATTTCCCTGTGTATTTGTGTGTAAGGCTGGGTGCATGTATGTGTATATGCTTTGTGTGTTTCACTGTGTGTACATGAATGTGTGTGTGATTTTATGTATTTCTATATGTCTGTGCATTTGTGTCTGGGGTGTATGTGAGCATGCCTTTTTGCCTGTTGGCATTCCTCTCTGCGCGCATCTTAGACCTTAACTTTAAGACCATGCTGCAGAGAAATGTGCCTTAGCTGAAAGAACCTGACTCAGACCTTTATCCTACTGAGGTTGATACATTGCATATGAATAGCTTAGCACTGCTAGCATCATTTACTTACAGACCTTGGATGGCTTAAGCTAGAACATTTTATTAAAAAAATATTGTTATAAATGGTTTTGGGGCTAGTAAAGGACCATGGGGCAGATTTGCAAGCCCCTTGCGCCACCGGTGCATCACTTTTTGTGGCGTACCGGTGGCGCATTTTGCTGTTCCATATTTACAAGGACAGCAAAAGCCACCCTGCGTGACTTTTCCTGTCCTTGTAAATATGGCCCCTTTGAACGCTGCACTTTGTGTGAAAGGGGTGTTCCGTGTGTGTTGCTGTGGGTGTTCCCACGCAACACCCATGGAACCAGACACATTTCCAGATTTACGAGGAATCTTAAATCTGGAAATGCGTGTGAATGCGTGTGAATGCTACGCCTCCCCAGGGAAGGAGTAAGGAGGCGCAACAATTTCTCCTCATTTTTTTTCCTCTTTCTATGCGTGCTGCATTCTGCAGCACACATAGAAAGAGGAATCACTTCTAATGATTGTTTATGTGCAGGAAGGGACACCTTCCTGTATATAAACAATCATTGAAACTAATTACGTTTTCAACTTGTGTGTGCTAATGCAGCACACATAGAAGTTGAAAAACGGCATTTTCCAGATTGTTTTGGTGCAGGAAGGGAACCCTTCCTGAACAAAAACAATTTCCCACGAAGCAGGCATCCTTGCACCATAGTGCAAGGGTGCCTGCGACGGCGCATGGCAGCAGTTTGTGCGCCAGCGCAGGGGGAAGCACAGAGATGCGACATATTGTTGTAAATATGTTGCATCCCTGGGCTTTGAAAGTGACTCAGTGCGGCGCAGCCAAATGGCTTGCGGAACGCACTGAGGCACTTTCTTGTAAATCTGCCCCAATATTTTTTATTTACCTGTAATAAAAGCCAAAAAACTATATTTTCAAAAGGTTTTTTAAAAGTCCTAACATATTCGAATGCATGTCTGTGTAGCCCAATATATATCAGTTGGACACTTGAACAACAACTCATTGAAATTCATAGGCCTCAACACTAGCCTCATTGCTTACATATCTCTCCAGTTGTTCCTTAGCAACATTGAGCATATTAGTTAATTCACATTCCGATTGGCTCAGTGCAGTTCTTTGAACACAGACATCTGTGTACTTCTGTGAGTGCGTTTTTACAGGGAGCAGAGCTACTGCATGGAGCACTGCTTTGTGGAGGGACAGAGAAGAGAATGGTTTTCCTAAAGTATGTAAGTCACCACCACTAATGTGCACAATATAGAGATCCGGGGCTGGCATACAGAAACTTTATGCTAGGAGAAGTACTTTAATTTTCCTAAGCAGCGCCAGTTCATATAGTATTGTTGTTTTTTTAGGTTTGTGTTGAAAATGGGGTCTCAGTTGGCAGAGCTATGCACCCTGTCCAAGTAGGGCACATCACTCTAGTCAGGGTAAGCTAGATACACACTAAAAGATAACCTGTGGTCACCCTCTGGTAGCATGGTACAGAGCAGTCAGGATTATCTAAAGAGGCAATGTGTAAAGTATTTGTGCAACACACACATACAGTAACAAAATGAAAACACCACAAAAAGACTCCACACTGGTTTAGAAAAATAGACAATAATTTTATAAATGAATCGGGACCAAAACAACAAAAAAGTAAAAGTTGAGATATGAATTTTTTAAGAATAAAAGTGTTTCTAAGCAATAAGCGCTGATGGGGTTTATCTGGCCACGCTGAACCTGGGCAAAGCCAAAAGTTCAGGCTGCACGCAACGAACCACAGGCTGGCTACAGGGCCCATGCGGGCCTGGTAAACAAAGTACCTTATTGTGGTCACAACAGTGAGATGTGGGACGCAGTTGAGCGATGCATTGAGTGATGCGTTGATGTCGATCCCGCAGTAGATTTTCTCCATGCAGTGATGGTGATGCATCAGTTCTGGGGACGAAGCGGCGAAGCCAAGGGGCGTTAGTTCCATAGCGATGCGCTGGGTTTCTTCGCGAAGTCGAGGGGATGCGTCTATCACCAAGCTCACACAGGCAGCAGATGCATTGGTGCCTCTGAAGCCAGTATCTGGGTCCACTTCCAGTGAACCTGGCACAAGAGTCTCATACAACAAGAGGCAAGCCAATAAGCCCCTGGTGATCACTTTGGTGCAAAGCAGAGCCCAGCTCTCCTCAGTAGGTTCAGAGAGCAGCAACCAGCAAGACAGCACAAGAGAAAAGCAGGCCTTCCAAGTCAGCAGTCCAGCAGAGTGTCAGTCCTTGATGCAGCACACCAGTTCTTCCGATATCGTCCAGTTGTAGGTCTAGAAGTGTCTGATTTAATGGGCCCAGGGACCCAGTACCTTTACCCAGTTGTGTCTTTAAAGTAGGGGTGACTTCAAAGAAGGGTCTTTGAAGTGCACAAAGGTCCTTTCTTCCCAGCCCTGGCTCCAGACTATCAGTAGGGTCAATCAGCCCTTTGTGTGGGACAGGACACTGCCTATTCAGGTACAAGTGTCAGCTCCTCCCTCCCTTCCTGCCGAGGAAGAGCCATTAGAATACAGATGAGCGCTCGGACACACCTAACCTTCCTGTGTTTGCGGCTGTCTAGAGAGAATGCACAAAGTGAAACTGTTGCCCACCCCAGACATGTATTGGAGAAGGCTGCAGGCATAGAGAGCAGTAAGAACAGAGAAATGGAACACTTTCTGAAAGTGCCATTTCTAAAATAGTATTGTTAAATCCAACTTTACCAGTAAAGAGGACTTATCATTACCATTCCAAAGATATGAATCATGACACAGCCACTCCTTTCTAATCAGGAATTACAGCTTAAAAGTGTATTCAGGAATTCCCAATGTTTTTTTTTTTTTTTGTAATCAGAGTTAATTTATTTGAAATCATACTAACCAGGTAAATACTTTTTTTCTTTGAAGGGCTTCTGCTGACCCAGTTACATTTCGTGTAGCAAACAAGCTGGTGTTCCGGAAAGTTCGCAAGGCGCTGGGATTGGATCGATGCACAAAATGTTATATGGGTGCTGCTCCTATCACCAAGGACACGTTAGAATTTTTCTTAAATCTCAACATTCCTGTATATGAACTATATGAAATGAGTGAAAGCACAGGGCCTCATACATTATCTGTTCCAGACTCCTTCAGAATCACAAGGTATGTGAACTGTTGAACACTTTGTCTCACGTTTAGTTCTTAATTTTTTTTTAAAGTTTTCATAACAAAAATAAATGGTCTGTGAATCACAGATTTTACCAAAGTAGGTGAACAGCGGAGCTATAATCTTCCCATCAGAGAGCAAGATTCAAACATATACTCTGCTTCACACACAGCTCTTCATTTCTAATACACAACTAAATCCTCACCAAGAGAACAAGCAGGTGTCTAGCTGAGCTCATGAGAATTAGAAGATGCCCTTCACAAGTAACAATAATTTAAACACTTTTGGCTGAGCAAGCTAGTTTTTTTTGTTTTTACTTTATTTACCATTTTAGCATGTTATTGCAATACAAACGAGTTCACTGTCATTTATGCATTTAACTGAGTAAGACAAGTATGTCAACCATATCAGTGCCATAATGTCAAGAAACAAAAAGAAAAAAAGGAAGAAGAAGCAGTGGTTAATGATTGCAAATACAGTCACGGTGTCCCGGTTGCGCCATTTAGAGGTTGACTCCATCAGCCCACAACACAGCCCTCCCGGCAAGAGAACAAACCCAGACATATGCATACAATCAAATAAACCCACCACGGAAGTTAGCATGAAGGCAATTTTAAACAGGTGATTGTGATACCCAAGGTGACTATCCCACCCCGACCGGGACAATGCCCTGCTCCAGTTGGGAAGCGGTGGTTCGATGGACGACCTCCGTATAAGCCTTGAATGGCCCCCATATGTCTTTGGGACGGGAGGATCGGGGCAACGTGGTGGAGTATATTTCACTATTGGTATTGCAGAATGCTAGGCTGCGTAGCCAATCTTGTAATGTGGGAACTGTTTTCCGGCCCCTGTGTAGGGCGATTTCCCTTTTGGCCAGCAGCAAACTAAGAGCGGCAAATCTCCGAATTTTTTTGGGGAAGTTAACCACGTATCCTAACAATGCAATCTCAGGAGTGGGAATGAGGGTTAGTTCAGTCATGTCTCTTAATGTCTTGTGTACCGCCTCCCAGTATGGCTGTAGTTTTGGACATGTCCACGTAATATGGGCAAAGTCCGCGTAGGGTGCATGGCATTTACTACAATTGTGTGGTCTGGAAGGATCAAGGTTGTGGGATCTGGCTGGAGTGATGTATGTTTGACGCAGGAATTTAAAATGGAGCAGCTTATGGCAGCTATTTAAGGAGACTTCCTTCGTCACTGTGCAACATTTGACCCATTGGTCGTCCGTGATAGGGTGTCCTAAATCGTCTTCCCAGTCATTGCAAATCTTGTCGTCCTTCACTGGAATGATAGCCGAGCTAGTCTTGTATAGTTTAGATATGAGATGTAGCCCTCCCTGAGTCTCGATGACCATGGACAACGGGGTGAATGAATCCGGTTCAATAGGAAAGCCAGGCAGAGAGGCCCGTAGTGCCGAACAGATTCGCCCTAGAACGAAGCGATCCATAAAGGTGGCATCACGGAAGCACTCCTCATCAGCCACAGAGAAGATGTGTCCACCAGGGAACAGGTCCCACGCTTTAGTGATGGCAAATTTAGTTAAAGTGTGCTGCACCAGTCTTTCTCCCGTGATCGGTAGCCAGAGGGAATTGGGAAGGGGTAGAGCCGATGAGTAGAGCGTGGACGTGCCGGTGATCTGCTTCAGTTTACCTCACGCCCAGCTGGTGGTAGAGACAGTCTGTATATCGTTGGGGTCTCTGGGTACACCCCTGGGCAATAGAGTGGATAGCTTCTCAGGCAGTACGAAATCTGCCTCGGGGCGGAGATATGGGAGCCTAGCGTCTGGGTGGAACCAAGCAAAGGCGTAACTGCATTGGGCCACTAAGTAGTACAATTGAAGGTCGGGCACTCCGAACCCCCCTCTTTCATACGGAAGGGTCAGTATTTGCCAGCACACTCGGGGCTGTTTACCTCCCCATATCAATCTGATAAGGTGTGAGCGCAGTGTTAAAAAGAAACTGGTAGGGAGGGGTACGGGAATGTTATTGAAGAGGTATAAAAATTTGGGGAGCACAACCATCTTGACTATCGCTACTCTGCCAGCGATGGATAATGGCAATCGCAGTCAGCGCTCCACCTGCGCCTCGAGGGCGTTGATTGCTTGACCGTAATTTAGGCGGATGATGTGGGCCGTGTCCAAATGTACATGAATGCCCAGATACTTAACGGAGTCAGTGCACCATTCATGGGGGAATTCACATTCCCACCATGATGTGCTTGGGGTTAAGGGGAAGATAACAGACTTACGCCAGTTGATGCCCAGGCCAGAATGTTGCCCAAAGTGGAGTATTTCCCTTATGAGGAGCTCCAGGTTAGTGCCGGGCTCCCTAACATAAAGGATAGTGTCATCCGCATAAAGTGAGACTAACAGAGGGCCAGTGTTGAATTGGAGGCCCCTCTGCAAGTGTTTCTCCTGGAAATGCCGGATTAAGGGGTCCATGGCGAGAATAAACAGTAATGTGGACAGGGGACATCCTTGTCGAGTACCACGAGATAAAGAAAAGGGCCGGGAGAGCATACCGTTCAAGCGAAGTCTCGCTGTGGGGCGGCTGTACAATAATTCCGTGGTGGCAATAAATCCATTCAGCATACCCATACGACGCATAATGGACACAAAGAAGGGCCACTCTAGGGAGTCGAACGCCTTTTCAGTGTCCAACAATATAGCGGCCGCTGGAGTCTCCGGGTTAATCCTGTGAAGTATCGAGAAAAGCGTCCTGAGATTCAAAGAGGTGGAGCGATGGGGGACAAAGCCAGATTGGGCAGGGGAAATAATAAATTCCATCAGGAGAGACAGGCGCATAGCAAGAATTTTGGCCAGAATGTTATAGTCTAAGTTTAGTAAGGACAGGGGTCGGTATGACCCGCATAGGGACGGGTCTCTGCCAGATTTAGGCAGGAGTATAATGACGGCCTCGCGGAAGGTAGGGGGTAGGATTTGCCTTTCAAGGGCTTCCGCATATACCTCAATTAGCTGAGGTGCCAGGAGGTCCCTGTATGTCTTGTAAAAATCCCCGGTGAAGCCATCTAGGCCTGGGGCCGAGGATCCTCGAAGGGCCACGATGGCATTGATGACATCGTCCTCCGAGATCGGCTCAGCCAAAAAGTCCTGCATATTCTTCTCTAAGTATACCAAGGCGAGCTCGGATAGGTATGCTTCCTGTGCAGTGGGATCGTGTCCTACTTTAGACGTGTATAGGGTGGAGTAATAGTCAAGGAGTTCGTCACGGATCTGTGAGGTAGTCGTGCGTGTTAGGCCAGTGGAGGATGTCAACTCAGTGATGTAGGCTTTGCTGTATGGGGGACGAAGCATCTGCACCAGTACCCGGCCTGGCCGCTCTCCTTCGCCATAACGACGTGCGGTGTGATATTTACCTAGGAACAGTATCTCGCGGTCTGCAGTTTCCCTGTATTCAGTGAGGAGGGCCAGTCTGCGTGCAGCTACCTCTGAATTATGACTGTTTATTGTGGCGCTATCGATGTCTTTTAAGTCTCGCTCCAGTCGGGAAAGTGTGGTTCATGGAGCTTTTAGTACCCCGGCATGTTTGGCAATGCAAACTCCTCTGATATATGCCTTGAACCCTTCCCATAGAACTGCCCATGAGTCAACCGAGCCGGTGTTGATGGCAAAATATTCTTCAATGGCCTCGTGTACCTCAGAGTGAAAGAGGTCGTCGTCGAGGGCTCGACTAGGAAAGCGCCATTGCCGCTCGTATCCATCGGGTCTTGGCACACTAAGGAGAAGCTTGACTGGGGAGTGGTCTGAATATGTTCTCGGAAGGGTAGTGTTGGACCGATACCAGCAAGCTATACCAGGGGAGATAAGCCAATAGTCTATCCTAGTCCAAGTGTTGTGGTGGCCGGTGTAATGTGTGTATTCAGTGGTGGAAGGGTTGCGCTTGCGCCATACATCGTAAAGTGATAATTGTTCGCAAAGATCTAGCAGGGTTCTACGAGCGCGTGTTTTAGTGCTAGGAGAGTTAGCAGTGCTGTCTAAGGCTGGATTTAGAAGCAGATTAAAATCCCCCCCCCCCCCCATCAACAGCAGTACGGGGCCTAACCTCGCGAGCTGGGAATGGAGAAATTCCGGGGAGTCAGTTTTTGGGGCATAGACACACACCAGAGCGACGCTATGACCCATTAAGGAGCCTGTGACAATTGTGTATCTCCCCTCGTTGTCCCCAATGGTGGAGTGAAGACTGAAGGGTACCCTTTTGTGTATCAGAATAGCTGTGCCACTGGAGTAACTGCTGAAGTTGGAGAAATATCTGTGCGTGCCCCAGCTTGAGCCAAACCGTGCGGGGTCAGATTTGGACTGGTGTGTTTCCTGCAAGAAAGCAATGTCGATGTTGTGACGTATCAAATAGTGAACAACATGCCTTTTCTTGCGGGTGTCATTAAAACCCCTGACATTCCAAGACAACAGGGACAAATAAGAGGGACCACTGATATTACCTAACTGCGCCATCTAATGGTCTTGACATTCACAACCGAAATAAACAATTGTTGAGAGACATTAAATTGGACAGTGAGCAAAACAGCAAATAATTTGAAACGTCTGCATAGAAACAGTTGTCCCTCCCCACCCTCCACCCAACCTCGCCCCAAGGAAAGCAAGGCAAATCCCACATCATACAACGAAAAATGATACACCAAGAGATTTCGAACTGGAATGAAAGAACCCTAACTCGGTATATGCGTATCCCTAGAAACAAACCATAGGTGTATACCATGAGGGGTGGCGACGCAACGCCAGTCGGCCAGCCCATTGAAACATTGCGTGGTGATTAGTGTTAATATCCCAATCCAGCTATGATAACAAAATGACAACGTGTAATAGGGGAAAGTCAGCCAGTGCCGGCACTTGAAAAAGGTTCCATGTTTGCGTTGGAGCCGCTGCCCGGAGGAGAGGATCTGGCCTCGTCTGCAATCATCTGGTTGTTGTTATGTTTGTACGTGCGGCAGAACTCCTGCACCTCAGTGGGGGTGTCGAAAATGCGGGCCCGGCCATTGACATCTACTCGCAATCTAGCCGGGTAAAGCATGCCATACCTTGGACCCAAGTTCCTGGGGGTGGCCTTAACCCCATTGTATTTCTGGCGGGCTTCTTGCACCATGAGTGTAAAGTCCAGCTAGAGCGCCAGTTTAGAGCCCTGCCACGTGGTGTCACCGCGCTCCCTGGCGAGGCGTAATGCGGTATCACGGTCTCGAAAGTTCAAGATGTGGGCGATGATGGGCCTTGGGGGACAGCCCGGGTTGGGTCAGGGGCCCAGAGTGTGGTGTGCGCGCTCCACTACAAACCCAGGGTGAAGGATTCCCTCCCAAACATGTCCACAAGCAAGGTTTCAACAAAGTGATCAAGGCGGCCAGTAGCAGTGGTCTCCGGCACCCCTAAAATGCGGACGTTGTTGCGCCTACTGCGCGCTTCGAGGTCTTCGTTTTTAATCGCCACATCTTTGAGGATGCACTCCACGCGCTCTAACCTTTTGAAGGTCTGAGCAGTGCCATTCTCAATGTCAGATACACGTGCCTCAGTCACATCCAGGCGCCTATCATGTGCTTGAATTTTGGCCCCCATGCTTTCAAGACGTTTGTCCAATGTGTGAAAGCGCCCATCCAGTGCCCGAAAACCCGCCCTCATCTCCTGCAGCAGCGAGGGGGGTTGCGCAGCGGGGTCGTCTACCTGGCCCGCACCCTGGGCATCCTCCGCCATGTTGGAGCTGTCTTCCTGATCTTTCTCAGTAACTTTCTCAAAGGGGAGGGTCCTTTGCTTAGGGTCCTTGCGGCCCATGCCGCCGTATGACCACTCAAGGGGGTCGCCAGCGGCTCAGGGCCTGCACTGTTTGCGAGCAGAAAACAAGCCAGGAGAATCAACTATCGGGGGAAAGCAGACAGGGCCACAGGCACAAATGGAGCTAGCGATCCGGAACTCAAGCAGACTGGGAGAGGGGGGAGGAGAGGCACCCCACAGATCCAGCACGATGACTGGTGCATTCGGCGGCGTAAGGATGGCAAGACTCTCGCTGCTATGCAGAGGAAGGATGGGGTCACTTATCTTAGGGTGTAAATGGCCGGAGCTGGCAAAGGTTGGGGTGCAGTCAGTGGCGTGGCGAACCAGGCCCAGGGTGTAGCCGGCCGTTGCGCTGTAAAGCGTTGCGTGATGGTGGCGGCAGATGCTAGCCCGATGTTGAAGCTGGCAGCCAGTACGTTGGGCCCGATGGCCACAGGCCGGGTGGTCGCGGAGCAAGGCAGGGGGGGCAACCTGGAGCAGGGAGCGAATGATCCACTCCCGCCTCCCCCTGATCTGCACCCACAGGTGACCGGGTGGTCGTTGCCCAGGCCCAAACGCGGGCCCTGTCCCCGCGGGGCCTCTGAGGAGGGGCAGGAGCAAGTCTTACAGGCCAGGCGTAGCCAAATGTGGCCGCGACCCAGCAAAGTCGGAGAGTAGGCGGGGGGAGCACAGAAGACGACCCGCGCCCGGTGCACTCACCACAGCGGCAGCCTTCCACTCCAGTCGGGCGACAGCCTCCGTCCGCAACTCTCCCTCAGCCGTGCTGCGTAGTGAAGGAGACCGGCGCAGCTCGGCCCTCGGCTCGCCCCAGACTCCACCGAGCGGCGGGAAACCGGTCTAGACGACAACAATCCGCGTTCTGAAGGGATCGATGTGTGTGCCACTGAAGCTGCGATCCGATGTCGAGCTGAGATGAATTAGCGCCTCATGTGTGGGGATATTGCTGCTGGGCTGGAGTCAGCTGGCGGGGCTTCAATGCCGCGCGGCCATCTTGGTCAGCGGCTTGGCCACGCCCCAAGGAATTCCCAATGTTAACCTATGAAAGGAGTAGGCCTCACAGTAGTGAAAAATTAATTTGGGTGTTTGTCACTACCAGGACATTCAGAACTTAAAGGTCCATGTCCTACCTTTTACTTATACTTACAAAGCATCCAGCCCTCTGGGCTACCTAGGGCCTAACTTAGGGTTGACTTAGGTGTAATAAAAGGCAAGTTTAGGCTTGGCAGAGGGCTTTAAATGCTAAGTCAAAGTGGCAGTTAACTTCACACACAGGCCCTGCCGTGGCAGGCCTGAGACAGGTTTGAAAGGATATTGGTGTGGGTGGCAAATCAGTGCTGCAGGCCCTCTAGTAGCATTTAATTTACAGGGCACGGGTATAAGGTATGCCACTTTACAAGGGACATATATGTAAACTAATTATGCTAATTGTCTGTACACCAATGTTACCATGTTTAGGGGAGAAGCACATGCACTTTAGCACTAGTCGGAACTGGTACAGTGCTCAGAGTCCTAAAGCCAACAAAAAGAATCAGCAAAAACAGGAGGTAAGCAGGCAACATGTTTGGGGGAAGACTACCCTAAGAATGACATGTCTAACAGTTTGGCTATAGAGAACATTAACTGTTAGTAGGCAGACCTATTGTTTCCAAAACATAACATATACTTGTCCGTTGAGTCAGCCCCTTGCTCATGATTAGATGGCTTTGTTGTCTATCCCAGTTGTCTGCTCTTGATTCAATTTAATGCCACCCTATTCTTGTGTGTCCCTTCCATAATCATTTCAGTCTCACAGTGTTCTGATTATTTGAACGCATCTGTTTGCAAGTCAGTCCCAACAAACATTGGCAATGCCAGTAACTCAATTTTTTAAAGCTGAGACCTATTTGCTAATGGTTGTTTTAGGTTTGATATGCACAGCACTTGAGCTATTTCTAGTGAACATTTTGTATTGTAGTCTATACTTGCTTTAATCTATCATCTATCATCTTGAGACTATCACATCTTGGATCAGTTCGCAAAAGTATTTTAGTCTCTTTGTTTTTATATTGTCTGTTTCATTGTGCCCTTCGTCCTCCTCTGGAATGCATGAGGAACTTTTTTACATCTGAAAACAGTTGACAAGTTGCCCAGTAGCACTGGGGATCAAGTGCAGACAAAAGCATCTGTAAACTGGATGCTACAGAAAAAAGAATTGCTTTATTTCTGGAGCATCCATTTTTCAGATGCTTTTGTCAGCGGTCATCCCCAGTGATGTATCACCACTCACCAACTAATAATAAAAATGGTGACCATCTTGGGATGGTATTTTATATATTCTATTATTGTTTTATCGTTCCAAGATGGCCACTGCATTGATAATCTGTCTGCGAGTGTCATGACTATGACCACGCATTCCTGTTTGGGGCACGGGGTGCAGCCAAACCAGAAAGTGAGGAGAAGGAGGCAGATGAGGAAGAGGACGTGGGCTAGTGTTTGCGCGTCCCCTGTGTCAGACCGCCTCCAGGAAGGCGCAGTTGAGATTCTCTAATGCAGCAGTATAAAAGCTGCACCGAGAGTCTCCTTTTGCCTATAATTACATTTAAAAAATATATATTTACTGTGTTGCTGAAGGTCGTTTGCTGCAGACTCATCTACTTCTCTGTGAAATCCCTTGTGTTGATGATTCCTGCTCTTTCTGATTTCTCTTCTTGTGCTGCTGACTCTCTGGTGTTTTCTTCAGGTTTTCATATCTCTCTCACGACCTACATAGACACAAAGGATATAAGAGGGTTTACCAACAGCTAACTGTTCTTCTAAGTTGGTAAGGTGCATGATTACCATACATTGTTGGATATATACTTACCATCCAGTGCTGTGACTCCATGACTTCTTGTGGGTGGTGATTGTTTACTCTGCAAAATAAGGACAAGACTGTTATTTGGGTTTTTCTACTTTGGCACAGTGATTGGAATTTAAAGACTATTATTTCTAAGACTCTTCTAGCACTCCGTGGAACATTACTCAAACACCTACCCTTATTGATATTTGCTTTTGCGGGACATTGAAGGAATGATTGAATTCCATTTGTATCTGATCTGCCTTAGACCCCTTTTCTTTTATTTTGAGGTAACTTTGAGTGTTGTAGTGAAGTCTTAGTAGTAGTGACGACATTCTGGGTACTTATTAACCTACATCCTGTATTGTTTCATTCCCTTAGGGTTTACACTGCACTCTCAGGGTTCCAGCTGCTCAATTTTAGTTGGAAAGTGGGAGATATTAGGTAAGAGCATTGCTCAGTTGCATGATTATGTTTATGCTTTAGAAGGGAAGGTCCTAAGCAAAACATATTATATTCTTGTAGATGCACAACGATACTAGAACACTGAGGGGATCTGCAGAATGGAGAACGGAGGCAGTCATCTGGAAGGGACCTCATGGCGCCATATTTTGTTATTTTTTCTACTTCCTCTTTCCCCTAGGTGCTGTTCGTGCATGGAGTTATATTGATTTATTTATTTATTTCTCAGGTGGTTGCAGGGCTCGTTTGGCATAAAGAATCAGCTTCTAGCATTTACATCTCACTCCCACAAGATTATCCAGCCAAATCAGCATTTGTTGTTTCCAGAGGTTACAGCAAGTGACCTGTAAGCATGGTGGTAGGTGGATGCTGAAAATCACCATAAAAATTAACAACTCTTTTTACTGTAGCATCTGTTTTTCAAATGCTTTTGTCTGCATTTTGGTGTAATAGGTTTGATATTTGTACTGCATGCTTACGTCCGTGCTGCATGCCATACAAATGTCCAACCTATTAGCATTGCCAATGCTTGTCTATAATTGTTAAGGCGGTGTATGTCTACCCTTTCCTTGTGCAAGCTCCCAGCTGCCATCAATATTCAGACAGCCATTTCTAGAGTGGAGGTGCCAATTATGTAGAAAATGCTGGATGTCACGGTGAGCTGACAGAATTTAATTTTCACTGAGGTTGGGTGAAAATCTAGCTGCCATGGTTTGAGTTTTTCTTGGCCCTGGAACGTCCTACGGTTTCTGACATTGACTTTCCAGGTGTTGATTTGATATATGACAACTCAAAAACTGACCTTCTCAATTAAGGTACATTTTTCATGTGCCTAGTTACTTATGCCAAGTTTTAACTTTAACTTTTTCAGACTTTAAAAATGAAACTGCTTTTTAGAGCAAAGGATTTGAAAAGAATATACTGTATTTCACCATAAGAAACATCAATTAAGTAACTGTGAAACACTCAAAGAACTTTCAAGGCCGGGGTCCAAGGCAAATTGAAAACATTGCTCATTGACTGAGTACTCATAATTAATATAGAAAATTATTTATAACCTGTAGGCAATGGCTCTAATCCCCCTTTCTAGTGGATGCTCGTGTACGACAAAAATACAAACTCAAAGACTCTGCCAGAGATTTCTACATGAGCCTTGCTGTTATCAATCAATCGGTCAGTACTTGTAGAACGCGGCTTATCACCCGCACGGGGGCTCAATCAAAAAGCCAGGTCCTGAGTCTCTTCATGAAGTCTGCCAATGAGGGAGAAGTATAGAGGTGGAGAGGGAGGGCATTCCCTGACTTGGTGACGAGGTGGGAGAAGAACTGGCCACCTCTGTGGCTGCGTCGGATGTGCAGTGTCTGAGCCAGGATGAGGGAAGCAGAGTGTAGGTTTCTGGATGGCTGTGGTCATGAAGGGCTTTGTAGGCATGTGTCAGTAGTTTCAATTGGCATCTTTTCTGGACGGGGAGCCAGTGAAGGTCCCTCATGTGCTGGGAGATGTGGGTCCATTTTGGCAGGTTGAGGATCCATCTGGTTGCTGAATTCTGTATAGTCTGGAGCCTTCTCATGAGTTTGGGGATGGTACAGTGCGTTGCCCTAGTCCAAACAGTTGGTGATTAGGGCTTGCGTGACAGTTTTTCCTTGTGCTTATGACAAGCCATTTGAAGATTCTTCAGAACACGTAGAGTGTGGGAGCAGGCAGAGGAGACTGTGTTGTTCTGTCATTTCATGGTGAGATTGCTGTCCAGGATGATGCTGAGGTTTCAGGAGTGGTCTTTTGGTGTGTTGGGTGGGTCCCAGATCAGTGGGCCACCAGGTTGCCAAAGATCAGCACTTCGATTTTGTCCATGTTGAGCTTCAAACAGTTGTCCTTCATCCAGCCTGCAAAGTTCTTGATGCAGTTGTGGAAGTTGGTCTTGATGGTGGTAGGGGCTGCTGAAAGGAATAGGATGAGCTGGGCGTTGGTGTAGGATATGATGTTGATATTGTGGGTTCTGCCGATGTCAGCTAGAGGTACCATGTAGGTGTTGAAGGGGGTGGGGCTGAGGGATGAGCCTTGAGGGATGCCACAGATGGTGCTCTTGGGTTCCGATGTGAAGGGGTAGCTGGATTCTCTGTGTGCATCCTTAGAAGAATGATGCAATCCATCTGAGTGTGCCTCCCTTTTTCCGATCTGGTGCAGTCTCTTGATGAGTGTGCGGTGGGAAACGTTATAGAAGGCTGCGGAGAGGTTGAGAATAATCAGGACAGCTGATTCTCCTCTGTGGAGTAGAGTGCGGATGTCATCCGTGGCGGTGATCAGGGGTGGCCTTGGTGCTGTGGTTGGCTCGGACACTGGATTGGGAGGTGTCTAGCAGGTTGTTTCTCTCCAGGTGTTCAGTGAGCTGAACGTTGATGGCCTTCTCCAGGGCTATGGAGGGAAACGGGAGCAGCAAGATGGGGCGGTAGTTCTCGAGCTCGCTGGGATCTGCAGAGGGTTTCTTGAGGAGATATCTGACGTCTGCATGTTTCCATGCATTGGGAAAGGTGGCCGTGGCAATAGATGTGATGTGGATGGTGGTGAGTTGGTGGTTGATCTTGTTGCTTCCTAGGTTGAAGAGTCGGTGAGGGCAGAGGTCGATGGGTGCTCCTGAGCGGATGAAGTTCATGATGGTTGTAGTGACCAGTGTGGTGAGCAGTTCCCATGAGGTGAGATGTTGGCTGGGGGAGGATTCTGTTGGAGTGAGTAGGCTGAGGAGGTCGGTGGGCTGGGACTTGAAGTTCCTGAAGATAGTGGATATCTTGTTGTGGAAGTGATTCGCTAGAGTGTCGCAGAGCTCCTGTGAGGGAAGGATCGTGTTCTCAGTGGCTGTTGGGCAGAAGAACTCTCTGATGATGGTGAAGAGTTCCTTGGTGTGGTTGGCGCTAGCCTTGATGCAGTCTGCTGTGGCATCTTTTTTCACATTTTTGAGTCATTGGTGGTATGTGCTGAGGGCTGATTTGAAGGTGGCTTGGTCTGTATCATATCTGCTGGTGCGCCATCTTCTCTCCAGTTGTTTGCAGTTGTGCTTCATTATGCTTAGTTCCGGTGTATACCAGCTGGCTTTTTTGGTTGATCTACGAGTTTTGGTTGGTTTCATGGGGGCAACTCGGTTGGCGGCATTAGTGATCCAGGTGTTGAAGTTCTCAACTTCCTGGCTCAGGTTGGTCGTGGCGTATGGTTGGGTGGTGCAGAGGGCATCCGTCCATTGGTCCTGTTTGACTTTGCTCCAGCTGCGGAAGGAGGTGCTGGGAGAGTTTGGGATCATGCAGAGTGATCCTGTGATGGTGAAATGGACAATGGAGTAGTCGGTCCAGGTGGGTTCTGCAGTATGACTCTATTTGACTCTGTTGCTGGATGTGAAGATTGGGTCCAGTGTGTGTCCTGCTCTGTGGGTGGGGTGTTAGAATAGAGACATAACCACATTTTAGATCCTTACTTAACTACAAAGGGACCAACCTTAGGATACATTTTGCGGAAAAGCGTTCACTGGTCCAATTCTGACCTCAATTTCTTTACATACTTTTTTCGATTTCCGAAGCGCTTATTTTTAACTTAGGAAAATGTGCACCCGTATTGTGTGGTTTTAATACATCATAATTTCTACCTGTGTCCAGAGTCTATTCATTGACTGTCTATGGTGTCCTTTGCCGCAGGACTCATTCCCACATTTTCCACCCCTTAAAATCAGAAACATATCAGGAGAAGGCTAACATGACATTGGTGATTACTGAGCTTAGAGGAAAAAAACAAAGACGTGAACTTTCTAACACTATCCTAACTGTACTCTAGAGTGATATCTGTTTAAGCTTGTCTTCTTTGACCACTGGACTAGTCCATGGACATTCATGCCCCATACAGTGGTCACATGGTTGACTACCGGAAGATATGTTTTTCCCCTATTAATTTGTCTTCATTTGCCTGAGGTCAACCTAAGAAATAAAGCCTAGGAATGTTTTCTTGTTTTTGCCTGATAGGACCATTGGTGGTTGGAATGGCAATTGGGACATTCTAGCATCGTTTGGTGGGCTGCAAGCTAGCTGTTTATAGTGCTGAAATGGTGACCATTGTTCCAGCTTGAAAGTTCCCATGTCCACATTCAAGCTACAACTGCCTGACAATATTTGTGTTCATTCAAGTGACCACTAGCTCTCCCTACTCAACATCGCATGGAGTTCATGGAGCCTGTTTAACCAGGCCAAAGCAATAAATGTCCTGAAAAACAGTGCTATCACGCATTTGTATACTCATGTATATAAGCAGTTTCATATGTAAATGATCATGGTGGAAGCTGCCCTCTCAACCTCCCTACAGATGCAAATATAAAACCACCAGAGAGGAAGAGGTCTGCAGTGGCATACTGAGCAGCTGACACTTATTATGGTCATTTGTAGATGGGCCATGCAGACTCAAGTGCATGCAACTGCAATTCTCCAATACCTGCTACAGCCCAGACCAGTTGAAGAAGATAAACGAGGAGAGGAGAATGGGGCTGTGAAAGTTGAGGTTGATATAGTGCTGCCAACAGCGCTTGTTTTGAACAGGAATGTTACACATCAGGGCAGCTTGGGTAATGTCATTACAGTGGTACTTTATGTACCAGGTTAATGTGAATTGTGGGTGATGATGGTGCTGTACAAACCAGAGCAATGTGCATGCTTGAATTGTAATGATGCTTTACAAACTAGAGAAGTGTGGATTATGCTATAGTACTAGTGTTTTAGACCCTAGGGCAGTATGATTGTTTTCATGAGTGGTGCTTTACACATACTTACAATGTGATGTCTGGTATGGCAGTGTAGTGTTTTTTACAGGTAGGCTATATTGAAGCTGGGATGCCAATATTTGCCTTTCTTACTGGCTCAATGTGGACACAGACATTAAGACATTATGTGCAACATATTGGTTACCAGAAAAGTGTGAGACCTGAGCATGTAAAATGTGTGTTAGCACACTGAATAGCACCCTTGACATGCCCATCAACTCATTGATGGTGTACTTTCTCCTGTCACAGTGAGCACCCATGGTCCATTTGAGCATCAATAATCACACACATAGGAGCAGTACTCCAGTATAGTTGAGCAGCATCCATTGTAGAGTGCATATTTTTCATCATTTACTTAGCAACACAACATGTTGATGTATTCTTATCTGGAACATTGAACACCAAGTGATCACATCATAATAAATAACATTGCTCTTTGGAGAGGGTTCTTTATGAGTGGGCACTTTGCATCTGTCATATTGTTTATACTGCATAATTGATTCAGCTGCAAACTCATGATTATTTGATTTTGAAACCTATTGCCCAAAATTATAACGGACAGTCTTGAAGTATTGCAGTATTTCGTAAGTCCTGATTCAGAACCACTCCTAAATCATATGACTTTTAAACAATGTATTTGACACATTAGGGCTGATGCAAAAAATGCTTTTTTGAATCCGCCCTAATGTGTCAAATACATTGTTTAAAAGTACTGTATTACATACTCTTGCATGTCTTTGTGTATCAGCTCCGAAACCTTCAACTCCCTATTAGTTAAAGACAAAAGATGGCAGAAACCCTTCTATTTGTACAAACTACATATGAATATTCTCTAAATATTCCCATATCATTCCCAATTTAGATGTTTGGAACCAATTCACAAAGTCATGTAAGAGTATGTAAAGGAGTACTACTTCATGTACTCCAAAATATATTTGGGAATACGCCCCATTGCGGATCATTATGCTCCATTTGAACCTTTTTTCGGATAACATCCTTCGCGGGGAGAATGTGCTATCAACTAAAGTGAAAGAGGTATGTATGATACATTCAAGCACATTGTGCAATGTGGTGCTAGTGTGAATTCTTTTGCCACATTCAGTTTTCGGTCTAAGTCCAGCCCTGAGCCGTTGCTGTGGGGTGGGTTAAAGATCTTGCCATTAATGATTACACATCTTTACAAACTATTCCTGTCCTTAATTAATAGGTCAGGCCTTTGAGGCAGCTTTAGTTGTCTCTCCAGACTCTTGTTCTTAAAAGCAAATAACATATAATACACATATATAGAGGGGCTTTCAGTTAGCAGTCTTCATTCATTGGTCAGTTACCCTGTCATTCACAATTTGCTTACATCCACCATAGCATATTGCATGGGTCAACAGGTTATCCCACTTCTGCCACTGGCTCAGTCAGTGTGTCAACCTGTACCAATTTACCCCCAGAAATCCACCAACGGGTGGACTGGGAGTGGTGTAGTCCCTATTGGACTTTGGTGTTTTCCTCTGGATCCATCTCTCAAACAATTAACTTGTGCATGGGATTTACACTAGAAGCATTGCTGTTTAAAGAACAGCCAAGTTCTAAAATTTAAAGATATACTTAAAGAATACCAGTGACAGAAATGTATAAATTGAGCCATCAATCAGTTCAATAAGCATCCAAATCAATAGCAAATATAAGTTCAAGAAAATTGAGTTCTTAAAAAAGCAATCAGCATAGATTCACATTCTATAGTGGGGAAAGAGTGTCTCCCAGCAAAGAGAAAGCACATCCTTTTATACATTTGTAAACAAAGGATTTCATACATTCACTACACAAATACATGGTTCACAGGCTTTTTACCAATAAGAAATAAGCAAAAAGAAACATTTACTACAGAATACATTCAGGAATTCTCGCACCATTTGGCTACATTGATCTCAGGTGTTCCCAGAGTCTGTACATGGAACATGATTTGTTACACAATATGTCACCCCATCTAAAGCAGTCAAATTGCCCTTGGGAAACTATATTTCATTAATTGCAGTTGGGAAAGTCTCAGTCCTTCATAGCAAAGTCTAAAATTGTTTATTGCAGCAAAATATTAGCAGCAAGGGTCACGTGGTGTAACATGGTAATGCATCCAAGATGAACAACAGACCAAAGTTGTCCTAAGTTTGTAAAAGTAAAACTTGATTTCTCGTGCATTATGTACTACGAGTTAGAAACAGATCTCACAAACCCCTCTGATGATTTCTAAATCATCACATTTATGGATTTTTTCATTACAGAACAGTTGTCATATGTCGGGATTCCTTTGCTTGGATCCTTTCACTTCCTTTATCTTGTCATAAAGTTCACTCTGAATTTCCTCGATTTTAACACTAGCTCTTTCCTTTTTTCTTCCACACTTTGGACAGGTTTTTTTTTCCCAACAATTTAAACCACCATTTGAAGAAATTCCTTTACAAAATTTTAGGAAGCAAAGCACACATGCAGCACCAATTAATATGACCAGAAAAGCGGTCAAAAACAATTGATGATGCAAGATTTTAAAAATCATAATACAAAACACATTTACTGATTAAAGACACAAAAAGCTGAAATGTTAGACACAGTGACTCATAAAACTGAGACAAGTGTAGTAAAAGCACCTTAAAACTGTGCTTTAAAATGCAAAATGAAGAAAACATACATACAAAGCAATACTAATACATATAAACGAGTTGCACTGAGAATTTCTTATGAACATGTTGTTTATTAGCATTTATTGATGAAAAGTTTGCTATTAATGAAGTCGCCTAATGTTGTTTTTAATGCCTTTCTGTCAGAATGCACCATTTAGAAAAGTTGGTGCAAAAATGTGTAGAAACTGGGTACGATCTTAACATTTTGCATAATAATACTAGAGATTCTATAGTTTATGAAAAGTGAAAAACAAATTTTGTAGTGTGAAATTAAAAAAAAACTTATATGAATGTTAAGAAAATATTGTGGTAGTAAGGTATTTCTAATCTTAGCTATTTCCATGTAGTAATGTCTGGTGAAAGTTCTACATATTCCTTATTTGAATTGATTTTATTACACTATATTTGACATTGATTTAGAGTTTTTCATTCAAAATGTGTAAGGCCAATTTAAAGGCTTTTTCGAAAATGCTTTTTTCTCTAATGCTGACCCTTCCCCTGAGCGAATACAATGGTCCTAATACAACTAGTGAAATGTTGCTTTATTTGTTCTGTGCATGTATAACTTGCAACATTCCTAAACGTTTCTTCAATGTTCACAGTGTAATATTCCTACGTGACATTATGTGAATCTGAGCATATGACAGTCTTTCGACGGAGGTGTGATGCTACATCACTGGGACCTTGTTAGAGACTTCATAAAAGAAGAAACCCCAAAGGAGGGACTATGCCACTGATTTTTGCTTCTTGACAAACGCCATTAAGATTTTTCCTACTTTGAGACCAACACCATAATTTTCTTTTCCCCTTGCGAGAGGATGCTATGCTGATTGATTTTTTATGATAACTAAGAGCTATCCTTTTTCTTTTGGACTGCTTTGCTGCTGAAGGCAGTTGGTAGCTGATGGACTGAAGCCTTTTTTGCCGACCCATTTCAATATCATTCTCCTTTCTTTGTTCTTTGCTATTGGACTGGCAGTTAATAGACTTTAAATCTGAACCCTTTCCCCTTCTTTGTAGGATTTGAGCTGTTAAACAAACAAACTATCCTTCTGTCTTTAGTGGTAGTGGGACTCTGTAACTCTATGAACTGAATTTTATACTAACCATCCGATAAAGCCTTGCCTAAATGTTTGGCGCATTAATGCAAGTTGTGATATTCTTAACCGAAATTCTCAAAAGATTGCTTATTGCTATGGATTTAGAATCTTTAATACACTAACCAAATTAATCTAATACGTCCCTGAGTCTACTATTGAGTCTTCTTGATTCTCCCGTTTAAACTGTGCTATTTTACAAATGATTTAAATGCATCATAGGGATAATCAGCAAGTTATGTCAGAACATCTAGCATTACTTCTTTTGTTCTGTGTTGCTATTGCAGAGCTTTTGGTCTGCATAATTCTAGTCCTACTTATCTTCTTCACAAGGTTGGGTCTTCCCAGTGCTATTCTTCATTTCTACAGCACGGTCTTGAGAGTGGTGTACCTAAATCTGATTTCAAATTTGTGAGTTAGCTATCAATTAATGGTCCTCATTGGACAGCTAACATGGTGTTTTGGCCACTCTAATTTCCACCCCTCCTATCGGCGGAGAAAGATTCATCAGAGGATCATTGCCTCTGTAGTAAATGGAAATGCTGCAGATTGTCTAATCGTAAAGGGCCCAGTATGGTTATAGTAGTAAAGAGAGTAAGTGTATAATAAAATCTTATCACGCTTTTGCTGCAACAAAACTTTGGTAGTAGAGCTATGGTTCTGCCTAGTGAAGTGAATTTTTAGGGTGCCAAAAATAGTCCTTTGCCCAAGTCCAAAGAGTCCACAATTTTTGGTTCGGCAAAAAGAAGGATTGATTGAGTGGAGTGCTGATGGAGTATTGCTCTGGATAAAGTCAACGTCGAAGAGCAAAGGAGTGTGAGTATTATTATGGATGCGTGTTGCTATTGATTTTGCTCAAGACTGCGGTTTTTTAAATGGCTGTGCCATGTTGAATGGAGTAAAGTGGTTAAAGGCCACATGGTGAAATTCCATGTATGATTGTGGTGCTTTGTGCACTGCTGAAATTCTAAACGTGTCTGCCGTGGCCTAAGGTATACTAAGATCTGCAGATATTTACCTACGGGTTGTCTCAGTGTAGAAGACACTGAGTAAGTTGTCTGATGTTTTGTGGTGTTGGTCGTGAGACATTGTCAACAACACCTTGGTAAGGGTTCTTTTTGTGTGTTAGTAATAAACAGTTGGCATGGTTGATCTCAGTTGCACAGGGAATAACTATATCAATTAATGGTGAAATCCTGCTGGTCGAGATTTCATTTGAAGCAAGAGTATAGAAAAGTTTAGTTACCTTGTGAGAGTAAATATCCTTTAGTGGAACGGACAGTTTTATTTGTTGCTTGCATCGTATTGTCATTTTGCTTAGAATAAAATGCGCAGAAGAAGATTGTGAAGGAGGGTGAGCTACTGCGAGGAGTGAGATTGACGTCAGTGTGTCGCGGTGTGATTGGTCAGTTGGTGTAAAGTCGCACTGAAATTGGTTGAGGTTGCTGAACAGGTGAATTGTGGGAGAATAACATTGCCTGGATTTATGGAGATCATTTGTGAATACAGAATTGAATAAAAAAAAAAAAAAATTCAAGTCATTGCAGAAATTAGTAAAGAAAGATGAGACCATATCTTCCAAAGCAAAGATGGAAGCACCACCTGAGGTTATGCCAGGATACACTGTCATGATGGACAAAGGACATTCATGTCTGTGGCTTGAGTTTTGGCATAAACTTACTGAAAAAGATGAGACTTTACAGTTACCTTGTTTTGGAACATTTAATTTGAGGATTTTAGAAAATTTGAGGAAAAGAATGTACAAAATGAAAGATCCTGTTAGAGCCACTGTTATTGAGGCTTTAAATACCTGGGAGCATATTGCTCATCAAAAAGACAAAGAGAAACACCAAGGGTGGTATAGGAAAACTATGGATAATTACGCAGAGGTTAGATGGGATGCTCAACAGAAAATGTGGAGAGCAGATGTTTAAACACAGAACACAATTGTATCCGGTGTTGGACGTTGAGGAATATGCTAAGGGCAAGACAAGAGAGAAAAATTAAGCATTTAGAGACAGACAAAATAGGGAAAGAAGGAGAAGAGAGCTACATAGATGACAAACTCTTGAATGATTTCTTAATGAATTGTCCACAACCTTACAATGAGACACAGAGTAGAGACTTGACACATACTAGTACAGCTGAGAAACCTAATGCTTCTTTAATGCCTGAAATGCCAAAGGATTCAATGCTTATTTCTCCTTTGAGCAGGAGAACAGAAATGTCAGTTACTATGAACCTGATTGATTCAAGTACTCCAGACGCTTTGATTGCTCTCGTTACTATTGGACCTGTTGTGCCACTTTGCAAGTCTGGGTTACAGGTAAATACTGTCCATAATTTGACTGTACCTACTGGAGTAAATACAGTACGTGGAAGCTCTTCAGACCTGACAGCAAGATCACTGCTACATACACCTATGGTTTCGATTCAAACTAATAATGCTGCAGCTATGAATGTTGTCCCAAATCAGACACAATTTGATATGGCACAGGGAATGATGCAGAGATTTACACCTTTTTATTGCCTCAAACTGAGTGGACCTCCTGAAATGAATTATCATGCTTATGACATGACTGTGCCAATGAGTATTTCAGTTCCAGATATATCCGTACTAAATGTGCAACCTGGTACGAGTGCTAATTTGAATGATGGAAGCTTACATTTAAATAGTACAAGAGAGCAATCAGGCTTTACTCCTTAAGAATTCGAAGACTGGCTTAAAGGATATAGTACCCCGAATAATCAGAATTAAGCAATAGTTCCAGCTTCAGTTCCAGTTTCAGCTATGAATTCCATTCCACAGCAAACTTCAGTTTCTAGTTCAGCACCTACTTCAGATTTGGTTACAGGTTCAAGTTCAGTTCAACATTTAGTTCAGGAAAATTTACCTCTTATGGATGTGAGATGTTTAAAAGTTGAATTAGAAGAAATTATTCAGGGAACACTTAGCCCTTCAAGGTTAGATGTCTACCAGGAGGAGAAACTATTGTTTCTCTGTAAAGACATTACACAAAGAGCAAAATTGACACGAGAGATTGGTAGAATTGGCTCAGAAATATGGTATGGATTCGAAATTCAAAGAGTTTACAAAAATCCTACAGGTTAGATTTTACTGACAAAGACATTGTGACATGAGGGCACCAGGAAAGAAATTGCAGATAAAAGAGCAAATGATATTAATCACAAAAAGGGAGGAAAGAGAGAAGTGGGAAGGTAGATGGTCAAAAAGAAGGAAACCAAGTGAGTTAGAGTGCAGTTACTATATGATGTTTTTGATAGTAGTGTTGGGAAGTACAAATGCTCCCTATGGGAGAAGTACCTGAAGGAGGTTATGTTCATACACCATGGACAAGACAAGGCATTTTGTCATTTGCAAACGATTTCCTTAAATGAAAGAAAATCCAGTGGAATGGTACAGACAAATTGAACAATTCGTGAAAATTTCAAAAGGTTTCAGGATTAATTTGAATACACTGTTTGAGATAGTGGTTCCAGGAGATTTGTGGGCTGAATTTAAGGTTACTGTCGAATGGCCTGAGTCAGAACCAGAAAGAGATCCTAGAACATAAGTACCATCTCCAGCGGTAATGAGGAAATACCAGCAGGTAATAAATCACCTGAAGACTGAAATTTCCCCTAAAGAGATTGATTGGGTACAGATTGACTGATGACCCAAAAACTGAAAGTATCAGTACATGCCTTTTACAAAATATTAGTACAGGCTTTCAAACAGTATAATGGATTGAACAATATTGCAGATAAGGATGTGGGACATTCTGTTTACAGGTTTGTGTTCGGTTTCAGACCTGAGATTTCTAACATGATCCGACAACAATCACTTTGCTGGCAGAGCAAACCACTAGATGAGATTGTGCGTTATGCAAAATATTATGGTGATGAGATTGAGATGAAGCACAAGGAGAAATTAATGATTGCCCAGATAAGAGCGATGCAGAAAGGTCAGAATCATATGAGTTGTAATAACACAGTACAGGTACAGGGAGGTTATAATCAAGCTCCGACGATGCAGGGTGTTAATGGTTTTCAACAGCAGAATTTTCTGTCCCAAGGTGGAGGTCATGGTAATTCTGTAGATCCTAGAACTGGTGTTGATGTGTCGCTTTTGAAGAAAACAAACCCATGTCATGCTTGCTGAAAATTTTGGCATTGGAGACACGAGTATAAGTCTGTTATGAATAATGCAGGAAATCAGATGCAGAATGTAGAATATGCACAGTCTCAAGGGAATAACATTGGACAGACTCAACAAATGCAAGGACAGAGTATGCAGAATTCTAATCTATCACAGCAAATGCAACTGCGCCAAGCTCCAATCCCACAACAGAATGTTCAGGTACAAAGATAAAACGTGAATCAAAATCAGCAGATGAATAGAAATTCTTTCCGGAATCAGAATGCAGCACAGCAGTATTTGATCCAATTGGATGACAGAGACCAGGACCTGTTAGCATGATGGTGACTGAGGGGGGAGTAAGACTGTGTGCTTGGCAAAGCTTTAGAGGTAGACCAGAGTGGTCCCTATGTGGATGGAGAAGTGGATGGGAATCCTTTCTCATTCTATGTTGACAGTGGTGCTACCGGCTCTACTGTAAGAACAGCACAGGTACCTAACCTACCCCTCTTGGGAGAACATATCCAAGTTTTTGGAGTTACAACTAAAAGTTGTCTACCCCAATTTCAGAACCAGTTACAGTTAAAACAGGATCCTTCGAGGATCAACATCAATTTGTGGTGTGTGACACAAGTCCAGTGAATTTTCTTGGACGTGATCTACTATGTAAATAAATTGCTCAATTTATTGCACACCCAGCGGAATTGAATTTGACACCAATGATGAGGATGTTTGTTTTTAAACTTGCCAAACAGAAATCAGATGTGGGAATGTATCCTTTCCTGATGAGAGGATTTGCCCTTTGAATTGAGTGACACATTGCTACCTGAAGTCTGGGACTTTACAAGTAAAGATATCGGAATAATCAAAGGTGTAGACCAAGTCCGAATTTCAGTTAAACCTAATGCAGAGTTCCCAAGAATCCCACAATACAATTTGTCTCCAGATACTATTGCCGGAATTACACCTGTGATCGACTCAATGATTGAGCAAGGGATCCTGAACGAGATGATGGGAAGTCCATGTAACTCTCCCATTATGGGTTTGCAGAAGCCAAATGGCAAGTATCGTATTGTGCGGGATTTGTGAAGGGTTAACTCTATTGTTGTTCCATGTTGTCCTCTGGTAACTAATCCAGCTGTGATTTTATTTCAAATTCCATGCGAAGCTGAATGGTTTTCAGTTATCGACCAGGGCCAGGTTTCTTTTCTATCCCATTGCACAAAGATAGTCAGTTTTATTCGCTTTCCGTTTCGGCAATCGTGTTTTGGCATGGTGCCGAGTCCCACAAGGATATACAGCGAGCCCCTCAATTTTTAATCAGATACTCAAAGAATCTTGAGTCTCTGAGAATGCCAAACCATTCAGTGTTAGTGTGGTATATTCAATCACAACTGTGAAGTGCACCACAACGAATAAGTTCCAAAATGATTCAATCCATCCAATTAGTATGAATCCAAAATGTTCTTTAATCTTCACATGAATATTGTAAAAACAGTGTGGTATATTGACTACCTATTGGTGGCATCAACTACAAAGGAGGCTTACAAAATTGACACTATTGCTTTGTTGAACCATCTTGCAGAAAGTGGACATAAAGTATCACCGACCAAGATACAGTTTTGCAAAACTGAAGTCATGTACTTAGGACATCACATTGAGAAAGGTGTGAGGAAGGTGTTGCAAGAAAGAATCTCAGCGATTCTTAACATGAATCCTCCAGTTAACCACAAGGAAGTCCGCATGTTCTTAGGAATGATGGGCTATTAAAGACAGTCGATTTCAAATTTTTCTTTAACTTCAAAACCTCTCCAGAGGTTGGCACACAAAGACATGTCTGATCCAGTACCCTGGGATGAAAGTTGCATGATTGCCTTCACAGAACAGTGAGAATGCCTTTGCAGGGCACCAACTTTGGGATTGCCTGATTACAACAAGTGCTTTGTTCTAATTTGCAGTGAAAGAGAAGGCTGCGCTCTTTCAGAGTTGACACAAATGCATGTAAGCAATCGCAGGCCTATTGCCTATTTTTCAGCGACACTTGATCCTGTTGTTGCTGCGTTGCCTGACTGTTTGAAATCAGTTGCGTCTATTTGTGTGAGTCTTGAGCAGTGTGAAAGTATTGTCATGGCTCATCCACTGACAGTATTTGTGCCCCATTCAGTGGAGATACTGTTGACTTGTACTCGAACACAGTACCCGACCTATAGTAGTTTGACTAAGCATGAGCAAATTTAGCTGGGTGCAGGGAATTTGACTCTTAAAGGATATGCAGTGTTGAATCCGGCTACTTTGATGCCATTGCCTGGAAATGAGAATGTGATTGATGAAGTCGAGCATGACTGCTTGGATGTGACTGAATTGTGTACTAAGCCCTGACATCTCAGATGAACCATTGCCTGAATTTGATCATGTGTTGTTTGGTTTGGTTTGTGTTTGAGAGACAATGAAGGAAATCTGGAAGCTGTTTATGCTGTGCGTACTGTTGGAGGTGTTGTGGCAGCGTCATGGATGCAGGGAGTGTTTTCTGTGCAAGTTGCAGAGCTCACAGCTCTGACACATGCATGTGCTATTTCAGAACAGCTCCGGCTTACAATTTATACTGATAGTCAGTATGGCTTTGGAGTCGTACATGACTTTGGGCAATTGTGATTACAGCCTGGGTTCCTGACGTCCTTTGGTTCTCCCATTAGAAATGGAGAGTGCGTGAGGAGCCTTTTGCAGTCCCTACAATTGCCCACCAAAATTGCTATTTTGAAATGTGTCGCTCATTGGCAAGGTACCGACTATGTAAAAGTTGGCAAACGTTATGCTGATGAGATGGCAAGGTAGTGTGCCTTGAATGCACATTCTTTTAATGAAGAAATACTAAAAGACACATCCGACGTCACAAATTGTAATTTGTTGTTGTCAGCTTTAGATACCTGAGAGGAAGTGAAGAAATTGCAGGTTGAGGTGATAGAAGCAGAACAGGAGGGTTGGGTGCGAGCAGGTTGTACCAAATGAGAAGATGACGTGTGGGTTTAGATTGATGGCAAACCAGTGTTGCATGGCAGCCTACTGTCACCAATGGCAAGTCTCTACATGGTCCTGCACATTTTGGGAGAGATGCAATGATGCACTTTTTCTAACACATGTGGTTCAATCCTAGATTCAGAGTAACTGCTGAGACACTATGTCATCGTTCCGTGGTGTCAGCAACAAAACCCAGGAAGAAAAACACAGGTTGTCATGAGTCACATTGGTAAATCTGCAGGTCCTTTCAAATGGATGCAAGTTTACTTTATTGAGAAGCCCCTTTGCAAGGTACTAAGATATGTGTTGGTCATTGTGTGCATTTTTTTCAAAATGGGTTGAAGTCTATTCTACTCGTGGGAATGATAGCTTGACTGTGGCAAAATTACTGTTGAGGGAATTGATTCTGAGGTTCACAGTTCCGGCTTCTCTTGAGTCAGACCACGGAACCCATTTTGATAATGATCTCCTAAAAATGTTATGTGCAGCACTACAGATTGAGCAGAAGCTCAAATACAGTTACCGACCAGAGGCTTTTGGTTTGGTGGAGCAGATCAATGGCACATTGAAATACAGATTGGTGAATGTATGCACTTCTACGTCTCTGAAGTGGCCAGATGCATTGCCTCTTGAGTTGATGAGTTTGAGAAGTACACCAAATAGGAGGATAGGATTGTCGCCCCATGAGGTTATTATGGGGCATGTGATGAGGCTGCCAGCGGTTCCTGCGAATGCTCTAGTCAACATAATGGATGATATGATCTTGGATTTTTCCAAGGGCCTCACTTATGTGGTACGTTCTCTTTCTCACCAGGTTGGAGAAGCTGCCCTTGTGGTCCAACAGGAGCAGTGCCATGACCTCAGTCCAGGTGACTGGGTAATGGTGAAGAAACACGTGCGCGAAACGTGTTTAGAATCTCATAGAAGGGGGCGTTTCCAGGTTATCCTAGTCACCAATACTGCTATGAAGTACGGAGTTCTCCCGAATTGGGTACACGCAAGCCACACTCGCAGAGTCCCAGGCCCCATTGATGATACAAGAGCACCTGTCCCTAATGTGCTGATGGTAATAGTGAGACAGAGGGATCAGGTTAGTCAAGCAGTCGGGGACCAGCAAGCTGCTGGGACAGCACTCGTTTGGCCTCAGTGGGGTCCGAGAGAGTCATCTGTAGGTACCGAAGGGTCACAGCCGAGAGAGTTGACTACGAGAGGTCCAGATCCTAAAGAAGGGCCTAGTGCAGTAAGAAAGCGGGTTGTACCTATAGACCATTGCCCTAAAAGAGGTGAGATTTTGAAAAGCTGTCTGACCGCAGAACGAGAACCACCAATTATTTCTACAAGCATTGCCTTAACAATACGGGTTCACCTGAACCTCATTGAAACAAACTTTGTTGTTAATTTGAATTTTAATCTGGATGTATCAGTCAATGGCCTGATACAGTTTTTCCTGAATATATTCATCAACAAAGCTGATTTTGAGCTTTGCCATAATTTCTAGTGCCAAGACTTAGTTGAAATTGCTCAAACCACTGCTGCTATTTTTGATTTTTCTTTAGTTAAACGGTCTGAATTTTGAGAAGCCATGTGATCTGACATTGGAATTTCTTCCAAATGCAAATGTGTATATACTGCGATTCTTTTTTTATTATTTTCTTGATATTAATTACAATGCTTATTTTCTTAAACCAACCACATTCTGTTTCTGTGAAAGATTCTAAGCTTACCATCCCTTCCGGAACTATTAAACAAAATGATTCTGATTCTATTGACTTGAATGACCGCTATTTATACAGCAATGCTTTGGGAATAGATTTTAGCTCAAATGTCCATACTATTCTGCTTAGTGAATATTTAAATACTATCGATGTTGGTGTTTGCTATGTTTGTATGCAAGTATCTTCATCATTTGCTGAGGGTGTAACGTACCATAGCTTACCATTAACTTATGGAATTTCTTGCAGTGTGTTAGCTAGCTTATTTTATGGTACTGATCTATTGCAATATTACTACTCTAATCAAGATCTGATCTTTTCTGAACTTCCTGTGGTTAAATATTTAAATGCACAACCCGAAGCTTCAACAGTTGAAACTATGGGTTACATATTTAGATCAACTCAATCTTTGGACATGGCTTATGCACTTAGAAATAACCTAACATGAAAATTAGTGAGAACTGAAAATAATTTTATAAATTTTGTAGAAAGTAGACAAGAGAATGTAACAAATAGTATTAATGCTTTGCCTAAATCAATTCATTGGAGCTTACCACAAGAAGAAAATAAAATCATAGAGGGAATGGTTTCTTTAGTTTTAGACGGGCAACACAAAGGCAAACTTTATATATATATATATATATATATATATATATAGGAAGAGATCAAATAATAATACTGTTTTTGTAGGACTTAGTGAATGTGAACATATATTTGAAATGTATGAAAACTGGGTAAGATATTTAGATGTTGTCGATTCTATTTACCCTGGGGTGTATTATATTTGTGGGAAGTTGTAATTTGGGAATCGTTTTTCCAAAAATGTATCATGTTAAGCAAATTAAAAAATAATTTGTGGATACAACTGCAAGAATGAAAAGAAGTGCGAGTTCAAGTGAAGTAGTAGATGATATATTTGGAACTCTAATACATTCAGTAGGAGTAGCATTAAACTCTCAGAAAATTAGAAAGCTGTTCATTATTGTTGATAAACTTGCCACTAGTACAGCTGGGGATTTTTCTGTTGTAGATGAAGAAATTATATCAATAAGATCGATGATGATTCAAAATCGACTTGCCCCTAAAAGCCTTCTCACGAAGGAGGTCGGAGTCTTCCAATTGTGAAATGTCCACCATTGTTGCACTTACATACCAGACAGGAGTAAAGACTTAAAATGTTACAATATAAACATTACTGACTTAAACAAGGACTTGAAAAAATTTAAAGCAGTTGGTGCCTGGGAAAACTTTAGGTAAGGGATTGTCAAATGTTAGCAACTGGTTGGCAAACTTAGGGAATGCATTAGTGATTTCCATCTTGAGACCTTTAGTGGCAATCTCTCTCTGCATAATGCTGATGATATTGTCAATCAAATTTTGCGATACAGAAAAGATGTAGATCGTGGAGTGAAAAGGACCAGAACTGATCTTGAAATGGAGAATGGATAATGTAACTGTTACAACGAAATGAAAACTTCGGAAGAGAGTAGAAGGAAAAGGTTAAAGACAACCCACCCATAATCTGTGACAAAATCTGATGTCGTAGATTAGGTGGTTGCTTGATTAGCCATCAGACGGGGGCCAGATGATGTGAGATTTCAAAAATCATAATGCAAGACACATTTACTGATTAAAGACACAAAATGCTGAAAGTGCAATTGCACATGTTAGACACAGTGGCATATAAAACGGAGACAACTGTAGTAGAAGCACCTTAAAAGCATGCTTTAAAATGCAAGATGAAGAAAACATCTATACAAAGCAATACCAATGCATAAACACGAGTTGCCCTAATGAGAATTTCTTAGGACATGTTGTTTATTAGCATTTATTGATGAAAATGTTCCTAATATTAAAGTGGCCTAGTGTTTCTAATGCCTTTTGTTAGAAAACACCATTTAGAAAAGTTGATGCAAAAATGTATAGAAACTGGGTACGATCTTGACATTTCACATAATACTAAATATTCTAAGGTTTATGAAAAGTGAAAAATTTATTTTGTAGTTTATATTTAGAAAATTATATACGTATAGGAATATTGAGAAACATTTGTGGTAGTAGGGTATTTCTAACGTTAGCTATTTCCATGTAATAATGTTTGGTGAAAGTTGTACATTTTTCATCTTAGAATTAATTTTATTACACATTATTTGATATCGATTTAGAGTTTATTTCATTTAAAATGAGTAAGGCCAGTGTAAAGGCTTTTTTGAAAATGTTTTTTCTCTAATGCGGACCTTTCCGCTGACCTAATGCAATGGTCCTTTTACAACTAGTGAAATGTTGCTTTATTTGTACTGTTCATGTATAAATTTTGACATTCCTAAATGTTTCTTCAACGTTCATAGTGAATTATTCCTGAGGAAACAAGATTTGAGCTGTTATTATAAACTGATATTTTGCACTTCTTTTAAGACTGATGTTCGGCCTTTGTGGACTTTCAAATCTTTTGTTTCTTATGACTAGCATGGGAAAGCATCTTACTGTTGCGAGTGTCCTAGGTGACATTATGTGAATCTGACCATATGACGGTCTTTCCATTGTGGTGTGATGCTACATCACTGGGACCTTATTAGAGACTTTATAAAAGAAGAAACCCCAAAGGAAGGGCTACACCATTGATTTTTGCTTCTTGACAAATGCCAGTCTGATTTTTCCTACTTTGAGACCGTCGTCATAATTTTCCTGCGCGAGGACGCTATGTTGATCGATTAATGATGATCACTAAGAACTATCCTCTTACTTTTGGACTGCTTTGCTGATGCTACAGTCGATAGCTGATGGACTGAAACCTTTTTACCAAACCATTTCAATATAATTTTCCATTATTTCTTTGTTCTATTCTAATGGACTCCCCCTTAATGGACTAAATCTGAACCCTTTCCCCTTCTTCGTAAGATTTGAACTATCCTTCTGCCTTTAATGGTAGTGGGACTCAGTAAAATTATTTTTATACTAACCATCCGATAAAGCCTTGCTTAAATGTTTGGCGCTTTAAAGCAAGTTGTGATATTCTTAACAGAAATTCTCAAAAGATTGCTTATTGCTGTGGATTTTGAATCTTTTTTTTGAAGAACATAGTTTATTGATTTTTGCCAAAATCATGCTCCATGAGCCATGGTATACAAGTACAAGCAAAGATGCAGAATTGGCGTGATTTTACAGCATAGTATTTTGTAAACTGAACAATAGAACAAGCTGGGAGAAAAGACAAAACCAAAGAGAATTGTCCGTGTCCCCTCGTCGCATCCTCAGTGATAAAAATATTCTTCAAGCTATTGGTGTTGAGTATGTTCTGTGTTTTGGCCAGAAAATTGTAACTTCTTCAGGTGGTTGGGTCTTCCCATTGCTATTCTTAATTACATTACACCTCTTTAAAGAGGCATTTTCTGTAGTCAGAATGGTTCTCTCGTAGCGGGTCAAATGGCAACTTAAACTCAGCATCTGCCGCCTGAGTCTCCAACTCTACTCTGTCCGGCATGCAATACATCACACAATTAGGTTTGTAGAGTAGGTCCCTTCCTAACAAGTTTATGGGGCTTGAATGGCATATGACAAATTGGTGACAACTCTGATAGTCCCTATTTTTATTGGGACTGGGGATGAAAACCTGAATGGTATGCTGCTAATTTGTGATGCCAACAACTTGGATTTCCTTTCTTAGAGGAGTAGGTTCAAGACCTCAACTGTTTCAATGGTTGAATGAGTTCCTCCAGCATCTGTAAGGAAAGATAGAAGGTGTCCTTTAACCTATCCTTCTACATAATGGCCACTCTTGCCCAATCCCAAGACTGTGCCAAGTATGCACTCCTTCAGCCCCCTTTGTTTGGCTTCTAATGTGTCATTGCAATATTTTGCATACTGAATTATTTCATCTACGGGCCTGGCTTTGCCAACAAGGACACCCTGTATTATCTGAGTACTGATTTCTGGTCACAGCCCATGCACAAAAGAAGCAAGAAGTCATCCCAAATTATTTCCAAGGGTATCATTCATACCACTTGCTCCCTCTACACCTGGATGTGTCTCTCAATGTAAGCACATACTTGGGATGTTTGGAAAATTTTGGCCCAGTTAATTTCCATCTGCGAGACCTTGGTTTGAAGGTGGGACTTAGTTTTCACCAATGATGACAGTGCCTTAGTTAGTTCCACCCACATGTCCTTTGGGACTGTCACTTCAAATAGCAAGTCCAAGTCCTCCCATAAGACTTTTGAAATTGTAACTATCTGATTTATTTGGCTGTACCATTTGTCAGAATTTTCCCTCAACTTCGGGAGAGTGTTCATGAAGTTAAAGAGATCTGTTTGAGACCAAGAGACATGCACTTAAGCTCCTCTTTGTACTTCCCTCAAAGGGTAAATCCGTCACTATTCCCTCCACAACTTCTCTTTCCCATTCCCCATGGGTTCCTGGTTCTGTTTTACATTTGCTCTTTCCTTCCCTGACCACAGTTCCTTAAATTTCTCCACATCACTCCATTCCCTGATGCTCTCAACCAGCTTCTTAACATGCGATTTCAAAGACTTCAGCTTTAGCAACCTTAAATCCTTATCATTCATCATCATCCTAACATTCTTCTGCAATTTCTTCCTTTGCATCAGGTCAAATCCAAATTTGTCAGCACCCTTTCCATCTTCAAATAAGCTTTTTGCACCATTCTCACAGTCTCTTTACTCAGGTAAAGCAATTCATAATCACTAATGTGTCCTAAATAATCCAAACCTACATAATCCTTTACAATCTCCTCAAACTCTGTTTTTAATTGGGCTACATTTAATCCCTGTGAGGTTGATCCATTTGGGTATGAGATGGGTCCAGAAATGGTACGTGTTATGGTCCCTCACATGGTTGGGGTTCCTGGGATTCCTCCTTGTGTTCCAGGTTCTCATATACTGGATGCGTCACGCACAGTTAGGGGAATACTTGAGAGTCGGTGACCTTGGGGCGTGCTAGTGATCATTGGGGATGAAAAAAATGCATTTATTAGTCAGGGTCTGGGACTTGGTCAGAATAACAGATGCCAGAGTCGGGGAAGTGGGCTTAACAGCGGTCTCCGTGTAACTTGGGTGTGCAGTTGCCTCGAGAGAAGGTATGGGAACAGACTCATCCTCTGTTGTTAACTGGACTGTGGCAACTGCTGCTGATGCTACATGATACGGTGGTGGTCTTACTCTTAGAACTTTGTCTGTGAAGGCGTCCTCTTCCTTGCTGTCTGACTCTGGATTTCTTTTTGGCTGTGGGTTTTTTCTTCTCTATGACCTCGCTATCTATTTACTGTCTGAATCACGTCTTCTCGCCATCTCCTCTGTCTCGCCTTGCCCTGTACTCTTATACAGGAGTAGGCCATATTGTGAACTTTCAAATCTCCTCCTAGTCTTTACATTTGCAAGCTGCACCCAAGGATTTAAGGCCTTGACTTTGGTGGGCCTTGGCTAGGGCCTTAAATCATACATCCTCCTCCTCAGGTTCCCAATTCTAGGTATATGTGGCACTCGATGGGAACCATAATTCCCTGTCTTTCGCAGGCAGGAATCCCATTTTCCTTATTTGAATCTTTCTGTGTTTTAGAAAAGGGGTCCCTCATATTGTCAAAAGTCAACAATCGTCCTTTGCTCTATCTTCACACACTCTTTCCCTTTCACACCAAGCTATCGGTTTGTCCACCAATATGAGCTTGTCTCAGGAAAAGGTCAACCAATCACAACTTAGCTTCCATTGTCAGTCAGCCAATCCTTACGCAACACCTAACGACGGAAGCAATCTGTGTACTGACCATCTTCCCTGAAGTCTTTTCATCCTGTTAATGTTGCCTGCTTTTCTAAACTGAAAATTTCTGCAATACAGAGAATACTATCCACTTTCACTCAGTAGCAAACTTTCGACCTGCGGGATCTTGCTGTAACCGACGCGCTCACTCCTGTGCACTAAGGAATGAACGACAGTTGTCCTTGTTTAATGCAATCACACAACAGTAATTTTACATCCCTATCCTGGTGTGACTGATAGCGGCTCACGGTACACCCCACCTGAGCAGATAACTCCACAGTTCAATAAATCTTAAATTACAACTGACTAAGGTACTTCTTTACAAATTTATATCACAAGCATATTTAAACTGAAAACAATGTATACACTACCATCCTCAAAAGTAAAAAAAGATTGACAATAACACAATAATTGCCATCACCACAAGGCCAAGATTTAATACCACATAGTATTTGAGTTCAAACACCATCCACTGCATTTCACCACACCATTTTGAACTACAAGTCACGACCTACACTGGCTTGCCACTTCCTTCACTGACACACAATGGTCCCTATTGATACTCATGCTGTTGTCTTCAGGCTATCCAATATGCCACCTTGTGTACCCACGGTCTGTGGAAATCAGAATCTCAGGGCAGAACCGCCTGTACTATCGAGGTACAGTGGACGGTTCTAAGGTCAATTAACCTCATTTAGGTAGGTCCAAACAATACCGGATTGGTCCTGTTGGAACCATTAGCTCTGTTACCAGATCTCCACTCACTGTGAATGACTGCATTTTGCTGATACACATTGTGCACATTAGCCACAGACGTATTCCTCTTCTGTGCCTCAGCGGGTGATCCAGTGTGTTCTTTTTCATTTAAATGTTGTTTTTTTCTGGTATAAAAGTTTTGGCAAGGGTCTGCCAGTTTACCACAGACTGCTACTGGGCGAAAGCTGCCTCCAGTTATTTTAGTCTTTGATTAGCAACAACAAAGATGGCCCGCGCTACTTTGGAATGCATAGTTAAAATGGGGTTGAAATTGGTATTTTGAAATGAAACAGATTTGCCACCCTTTTCCAAAACACCGCTGGCCATCTTCATCATTGTTGTATCTTTGTAAACAGGAGCGTTTAAAGTAAATATATTTGTCATGGTGAACTGCCCTGTGTCCAGGAAACAGCTCGTAAGGCTTGTTTTTTTGTGCCCTTGCATCTGGCATAGCTCAACTGCCGCAGCCTATATTGAAATGAAACATGATCCGCTACTGCAGCTGAGAGCTGATCTGGTAATGAGCAGTGTGATCCAAGTAGGCATATTACAGACTTTGATTAACGACTCATTTACCACGTGTATTACATGAATAGAATATTTATCTCTGTAAATGTGATAGCCTACATTACATGTCATCATTATCATGCATCTTATGCTTGATCACATCATGACCATTATTTTAAGCTTGATGACGTGACCGCTGCAATTTAATCCAGCCTCTGTGAATCCATTTCTGAGGATGTACTATATGATATGACTGTGGGGCCTTTGCATCAAATACAGTCCCAAATACCATCTTGGGTCCAGCCAGTCTCATTTACTTAACCTTAGCTCAACCCTGTGTAGCTGTGGCTACGAGCAGTAAGGCATGACAAAGGAACTTAGTAGAAAGACTTTAACAGCACCAAACAATGAAAAAAGAAAGTCACACAACAAGAAAGAGACACAACCAAAACTGGGTATTTCTATGAATTTTTCGAGACCTTCATCATCCAAATCCACTGAAGGGTTCCAGAGATACAGATTTTAGATGTTTTTATCACTTTTAAATGCAACCGCAAGCAAACATTGGTCAACAAAAAGTTTGTGAACATTTTAAAAAGTTTGAAACAGTTAGTGTGGCTCCTCCGGCTCAGGTTGGCTGACCAAATCTAGCAGGGAAAAGTTCTAGGGGGGCCAGAGAGGATACTTTGGACAGTTACCTGGCCACCAGAGTGTGTTTAAGGCGAGGTCTAAGCTTTAAAGGATGGCTGCCATAGACATCAATGGAGTGGTCCTGATGCTGAGGATACAGGCACAAGATGCTCAAAAGATGCTCTGGTTGAGGTGCAGTCAACAGGGCTGTTTTGTTTGGTTGTTCCTCAGTCCACGGGTGATGAGGGCTGACTTTGGCCACGGAAATAGGGGTCCCTCGAAGTCCTCCACATTGCAGTGGCAGGCCATCTGATGCTAGGCTACTGGCCTCCGTGCACTGTGGTTATGGTGAAAACCTTAGCTGGGGGCTAATGTCCTTTGGTACAATGAATCCAGACTTTGATAGCACTTCTGGGTCCAGCAGACATGGGTGCAACTTTTGGCTATCTCGGATTGGCCCTTTTGCGCACCTGGCAACTGGTAATGGCAAAACATCTGCGGGGGCAACCAAATTGTTGGTTTGGGCTTCTTCATCTCTTGTGTCCCTGGAGCTGGTTCCAGGGGAGCAGCTGACTGATCCTTGGAGCCACTGCTGTAGGTTGGTGCTGGGAATCAACTTTTCCCCGTGCCAGAAGCTGCAGTACACAGTCTAAACTTTGCTAGCCTACAGTGCAGTCCTTCCAATGGTGCAGCCTCTCTTTGTTCAGTTTCAAGGGCAGCAGGGCAGTCCTTGTTTGGTCCTTTTTGCAATTCTAGCGGGATCTGAGAGGTAGGGTACCAGGGATGCCACACGTTTCACAAGAAAGTCGCAGTAGACTACTGGGTCTTCTCCTTCCTAGTGGCGTGTTTCCTGCAATGTCTGGCTATCCCTGAGTGCCCCATTCTTGCTCTTTCAAAATGCCACAACCCTTTCTTGGTCATCAGGTGCATGGTAGCCCTTCCTAGAGGTGTGGCTACCAGTGGGCTACATGCCCATGGGAAAAAAACGGTTTGGGGCGGGTTTTCCCTCTCTGAGTCTGGCTCCTATTTGTCTGCAGGAACAAAAGGCATTCTGCTCAGGGATGTTGTTGCAGTCAGCCCTTCAAAGGCAGCCTCCCCTTTGAATCTTGCCCATGGGGATAATACCCCAAGTAGCCATTCCTGGGAGAGGAAGTCACCCCTTGCTCTGCGGCAACTTCCTTTGTTCCTAGCCCTGGTACTCGTTCACACGTCTCCCCAGGGGGGCTGTCTGAGTGCTGGGGCCTTTGTGAGGCCCCTGGACTAGCTGGAGTGCAGAGTGGCAACTTTGTAAAAGTTGCTTACTTTAATAGTGACTTTAAATTCGACCTGGGCATCAGGTTGGTTTTAATGCCACGATTAATTTGATACCTTACATTACCTAGTTAGGTAGTCCCATTCAGTGATTAGATAGGCTGGGGAACCAACCGGTAACCATGTGTTGGCCAATGGGGCTACTAACCTTTCCACAGCAAAACAACAATCTGGAGTGTTACTGTTAAGACATATGAAAATTGTATGTCCTACTTAATAATATATAGCTTCCTGCCATAAGGCTTCATAGGCCTTCCTTAGGGGAGACTTACACATATCATTAAGGGAAGTGGGGGCTTTGCCATTAGTTGTAATGGCAAAGTCAAACTAGCAGTGTAAACACTACCCTTTCAGACTTCAGTGGCAAGTTGTGGTCCATTTTGTCCTTGTCACGCTCAGGGTGGCACAAACAGTGCTGCAGTCCTGGGTGAACACTCTGCCTTACATACCCTGGGCACCCTGGGTACCATATACTAGAGACTAGTAAGTCAGTACTTGCCAATTGGGTGTACCCAATTCAACATATCTTTTGTATAGGGTTAGAACACTGGCACTGAGGTCTGGTTAGAAGGCTTCAGTGCACTCTCAAAGTTGAAAAACCAACAGCATCAGTCCAAAATGTGGGGGTGAACATGCAAAAAGAGCATTTCCTTACACCGTCTATTTTAAAAATGTTCGTTTTTATTAAGAGATTTCTCATCGCATAATGCTAATTTTCCTCCTATCAACCTGGAAAGAAATCCTCCACCTCCCTTCTTTCATGGCCCCTCCCTCCTGCTTTAAATTCAGATTCCGACAATGACCTGAAACAAAAACCTTGAAGAGTCAATTATTTGATCCAAAACTTGTTCTCTAAAAACCCCTTTGTATTATATGAGAAACCTGAGTATTGGAAACCCCATTGCAAGTCTCTGTTCCCAAGATATTTTTAAAGTCTGACTTGGAGATACCTGTAGATATCTTGCCAGCCTTATGTAATAGAAAAATAACCAAAAATACATATGCATGCAAAGGGGGGCTTTAGGTCAATCCTCTTCATCCTTTGGTCTGTTCAGCTGTCATTCAAACATTGCTTCCACTCACCAAAGCATACAGCTGGGGGCAATGGGTCAACCCACTTCAGACACTGGCCCTCTTACACAGCAAGCAAAAGATTTTTTTCTGATCAAACGCTCATATCTACCCAAAAAGAAGTGTATTTCTGTATCAGGACTGGTGGGTCAATGGTTGATTCTTTCAATTTTATGCCCTTTTTGTATTATTTAATCATCCCTGTGTCTTAAAACTATGACTTCATGTTACACTAATTCAAAGCCAGTAGTGAAATTTGTTTCCTATTATTTGCATTAAAACTAAAAGATTTTCTCTGCCTATCTTAAGAATACCTTTCTTCTAGGAGGCCCATGCAATGCCATATTAAGTTTATATGCCATCGCTCAGTTATTTTTTTATTGAAATATTTCAGTGTAAGCACATGGCCGACACGTTTAGGCAGCATATTTTCTTTTTTCTTTTCAGTTTTGTGGCCTTTACTTGCAATAAAAAGATAACAACAATTGTAATCATCACACAAGCTTGCTAAGGCCAGACCAATTGGCTTTGTCAGTGCTTCTTTATACCTGTCCTCATCACCACTAATAACCTTTGCTCTGTGTTTTCCCCACATTCCTTTAACTCCTATGCAATATTACATTTCTAGTTATGTATGTTTGTGGTGGTTTACATATGCATAGGTGGGAAAAATACAGAACTTGTATATGAGGGTTCTGCAACTAAAGGATATCATTTATAGGCATTAGTCTATGTGTCAGTCGCTGCTTCACCCTGCAAAAGGTAAAAGCTGCCATTTTTTCTTCTCTGTCATTCGTCTTATTTGTTTTCTAAAACTGTTGAGTAGCCCAGTGGTTTTTGTGTTTGGCTTTATCAATATTGCTAGTAATTGGACATCCATCACAAAACCATTTATTTATTATTTACGTATTTATTTTTAAATTCATTCATCTTGATTGAAACTCTTTCCAAGACAACTATACAAACTTAGCATCGCATACATTTCAAGTTTTTCATCCTAAAATGCACTTTTTGTAAATATTAAGAAATTCTCTTACAGCAAATATTACAATTAAATTTATCACATTCAAACGGAACTCAGTTCATTGTGTATGCTTCACCATTCATGTAATGTCACCTCAGGAGGGAATCAAACATGTTTCTTGCTGCAGATAAACCAGGGCAAGGAAACATAACGAATCAATCTGTCCGCACTTAAAAATTAACAAATTTGCATATCCCTTCGAACTGAATGCCAAGAAACTGCCCTCAGGCGCCTTGTCCTCAGGCTTTGGGAAGTGGCCAACCCTGCACAGCATACACAATTTCTGAACCATCTGGTCATGTATCTGTTCCAATTACACTGATACTTCATCTATACAGTAGCTTTACAATAAAAGCAATGCAGAATTTTATTATTCCGGACAGCAACATCTGCCTTTCTATACAGTTTTTAGTTATTTAGTTTTAAACTCCTAAATTGACCTCTTAAAGATAGGGATGTGTAAATTTTGTACTAAGCGAGCCTAAACTTCTGTAGTACTTGATTACTGGATTGTCCTAACTCTATGGAGTTCTCCACTTTTCCAGCGATTAGGCATTGGTGCAGTTTTTCCTCATAAATTGACAATAAATCCCCGTGAGTGGCAGTATTTCCTTGCGAGTGCTACTTAGCATTGAAAATGGATGTTTTGTTCTCTTGCGAGTTAACTTCCTTTCTCGCAACTTTGAAATGAGATGATGTTGCTGGCCTGTTTTTAGTGAAAACAATTGAAAAGGTCCACAAAAATCCAGGTTTAAATCTGAAAACCCAAATGCAGACATTTCTGTGAATTAAAAGTAACAATCATGGTATTAAAAGGAATTACAGACATTTCTCAAGTAAAATCTTATGTGCACCACAATTTTAATATCGTAAAACAATGGGTCAACTTCAAAACCCCTAGTATAGAATGGGTATGACTTAGTGCCCATGGTTTGCTACTTTGACACTTACAAGTTAAGGCAAACCAGGAGAAACAGTGCAGCTTCCACGCTGGTTCAAACAATTTGGGCTGGCGAATTCCCTTTAAATATTGCTTTCTTTGTGTAACATAAAAATGCGGCCACTATGCTCTCATCAAAGGGCGGAATGGTTGTAACCCAAACCTTGAGTTTAATAGCACTTAAGCATTGTACAATGTGAGCCTAACTCACAAAGGTAAATTCTGTCATGAAAGTGGATTTCTGACCACATTTACGTTTGTTTTATGCATGCGGGAAATGGACAAAGGGATTTCTGGCAATTCTAAGTTGTCTTACAGTGCAGATTTTTCTATCTTGAGTGCGGAGAAATTTGCTCTTGCAAATCGCAAGGGGCGTAAAGAAGGTGTTCCAAGGGATGGCACATTTGTTGAAGTTTCCAAACTAAAATCTGTCTACTTTCCAACCTAGAAATAATCAGAGATTTGTTTTAACACACAGGGCTGGTGGAGAAAGAATCACAGCCCGCTCCCCCATGTTTGGTGCATGTACGTGAAAGGCTTTCTACATGGGGGGGAAAAGTTCTCCCCATGGAGGAAAAAAGTACACATTTGCACAGAGGAGAAGTCCACACAACGTGAGTAGGAGACTGTGGGAAGAGTCACCTGATGTTCCCAGTGGAACTCCTGGAAACCTGCTCCTAGCCCTGCATTTTAGGCGTACTCTTGGAAATGTGGCTGAATAGCAAAAATAAGTAAATCTGCACCCTCACTTAGACATAAATCTACAGGTGCAAATTTACAACTTTTTACAGGACCCAGGACCGAACTGTGCAGAAGTGAATTTGGAATCTGTGATGTCAGTTTATTGTCCATTGAAATATAGGGCCTATAAAACCAAATCAATCTTTAGCTGTGAGATGTATTCTAAAGCCTAGAACTTTGTCTTGGTGACCCTGTGCAATTAATTTGTTGACCCTATGCAATTAATTAATTTTTCTTCTTATAAGTCAACTTCTAGTTACATTTTTACTGAAGTTTCATGTCATCCATAACATCAACAACAGCTACATCCTATGTCATTATTAATTTTAGTAGTTACATCAGTCACAATACATTCTAGTTAAAATACTCTAAATGTAATGCTTTTTATAGTTAATATAGGCTCTCAAAAACATGTTTTTATTCCCCCCCCACACTTATTTTGTGTACGCATATTTTTATGTAGATCTAGAAGTCTAGATCTAAAAATCGAGAAATAATAAGTAACCCAGACATTGGCATTATTATGAAGCAAAATCCAGCCCATAGCTTACTTTCTGTCTTCAATATCAATATATTACCAGAATTAAGGAAAAAATCTAAAACCTGAAAATACAATAAAGACTATTTTTAAATATTGAATTTGGACTGTATTTGACCATAGAAGTATTTTATGATTTGGTTACATTGAATTGTTATATTAATCCCTGCTTATTTGCGCAATAGAATGTGGTTATCATGTAATATCATTAGCAGTGCTGTATATCTCTGTATGTGTCATGGACTCACCACCAAGGGTCCATTTCCGCTCTCCGCTTTTGTCTCTATCTTGATTGTTGATCTCTTCGATACTTTAGCACAGTAAATGGAGAGAACTTGCAGATGGAGCACTGACCAAGGTCTAACAAATAACGCTGTCTTATAATGTGTGTGCTGCTGGATACATTTTTTTTTTATCTTTGAGCAATAAAACAAAAAACACCATCGGGACTCATGAATCAGATCGCATCGATATCTCATGTACTTCCCTTGATTAACAGAGGATATGGAAGTGATGACGGATCAGTGCATAATGTATATTGAAAATTGAACGCACTCTTGTAGCAGAATGTTGTAGCAAAAAACATGTAAACCTCCAGGGATAATAAATCTGTGAGGTGGGCAACACTATTGTGTAAAAATTGTGTTTTTCTTTGCATGCCCTCAAGTCAAAATTGATAAGAAGGTGTGGAAATCGCTCTCTTTTAGTCTCCACTTGCAAAACAAAGAAACCAGTAGTCGGAGGTCTGACAAAGCAACTCGTATTTAATAGTAACACACGGGTGCACATAATCACATCACTCAGATGGCTATGACAAGAGTGGACAATTTACACAGTTCTGCAAGGTTATTTACACATTTGGTACAAGCTGGGGCTGTGCAAAATATTTACAAAAGGAACGATCTCTAACTAGGTAACAAGGTTAAGGTTTGTTTCAGATCCTCAAATACTAACATACAATGAAAAAAACGAGCACAAACATTATCAGTGGACATTGCTGGTTCCTTAAGACATTGGCAGACAACCAAACAAACTATCACAAACATTATCAGTGGACATTGCTTGTTCCTTAAGACATTGGCAGACAATCGAACAAACGAGCATAAACATTTACAAGTTGACATTGCTTGTTTCCTCTCCTACAAGTGCAGGCAATTGAACAATCAAGTATAAACATTGCTAGATTAGCCTCAGACAGGCTAAGAGCAGGTATTTCAACAACAGGGGTGTGAAGACACAATCAAAACAAGTCTGTCTGTGCTGACTTGGAAAAATGTCAGCAAGGCATCAAAGTTCGCGATCAAAACATCTCAGGGAAATACAAACGGAAGAACAGATGTTCAAAATACCGACTAAAGAAACATTTTTCACAATCGAGCCTTAGAACATTAGTTTTGAACATTTTAGGATCCTATGACCCAAGGCATCAGTGTGCACTAAGTTTCATTGTTCACTATTTTTTGCTGGAGAATAAGTGTTCATCTATTTGTATTAACATAAATACTTCCTCCTGTTGAACCATTGCCATATTTGTCTGCTGCTTGAGGATTGGAGAGGGGCGGCAAGCTGTTGCCAGTAGGCCACCGCACATTGACAGGCATTGTGTGCATAAACAACATCCTAATACTATACTTCCCATTATAACCACTACCATTAATACCCCAACTGTTGAAAAATACAGTAATACGATCCCAAAGAGAGGAAATATCTTCATTGGCAAACGCCTGTACCTATTGTGCTATTTTATGCATGTTCTCGATAGCCTGCTGTATGTTTTTGGAATTGTCCAGTGTATAAATTCAAAATTCGGTATGCAGAACCTTACATACTACTCCACGTTCTGCAAGTGTCATATCTCGAACCATGCAGTTTTGGAGAACCACAGAACGCATAGCAGTCATTTCTACTGTTATGTTTTCAAATGCTGGCGTTGTTTCATTTAAGATGGTCTCTAGTAACCATCCCAATCTTCTAATACAACGGGTGGTCATAGCTACTCCAAGTAGAGGTAGTATTCCTAACCCAAAGTCATAGCTTTCTGTCCAGCAATATCTGTCTGTTCTATTGAAAACATATTTGAGGTATCCCTCTCGTGATGACCAAGGGAATTATGTAATTTAGCGAACCCAAGGTCAGTGGAAATTGCTTGATTGCGGGAAAGAGCCAATCCCAGGTAGTAGGATCCCCCCATCCTGGTGGCAGCCATGGGTAAACCTTGGAACCACATATAAAATATATACCTTCACCTGCTGGGAGGACACAATGAATATGAGAGACACTAGCCATTGAAAAATGTACCTTACAAACACTATTTCCCAGGAACAGGGAACCATTAGAATGTAGAAATATTTCCCCAGGTGATATAGTTACCTGTAGAGACGGTGGGGAGGAGATAGTAGAATCATCGGGTGGAACAGTAGTGTTCATTCTATTCAGGAATTGAACATATTGATAGGACATAAAGGAGTTATTAAAAAGGCTTTTATAGGGTGAATTCTTCTTATATTACATGATGTAGGAATCATAATGTTATCCCTAAAGTTGTGCATGAAGTCTATTCTGTCTATAATGTACCATTACACTACTGTCCGGAACAGGATCAAACAGAAATCATTATAGGCTAATGGCAATGACAGAAACAGCATACCTGTTGCATACACAACATTTTCGTGAGATATGTGTTTGTAATAGTTGTGAGCCATTTGAACAATTACATTGTTATGGTATTCAGCAAAATGATGTTGGTCTTCTAACGGAGTACTAGTAGGTATAGAAGTAGGTTTAGCCAATATCACATGCACAGGGTGGTAAACATCAAGGTACCAGGTCAAGGCAAATATCAAAATGCAGATAATAAATACATACTATAAAGACAATTATCAATTTCTTATTTATATTTCTGTTTACAACAGTTCCTGTTATATTTTCTTTTTCTAGATTGGCCTTAGTGATGGGTTGGCCAAAAGGGATGCATCTCCAAGTGATCCAAAGTTTGATTTGATTTGATTGGCATATTTGTAGAGCACAACGAATGCCCAAGGGCGTCTTGGCGCTAGAAACAGAAAAACTGAGCGATGCTGGCGGGATATACAGGATGGATCAGTTGTTAAAGAGCCAGGTTTTTAGCGCCTTTCTGAAGGACAAAAGTGAAGAGCTGCTCTTTATGGAGGTGGGCATCTGGTTCCAGATCTTCACTGTTCCCAACAGGAAGCTTCTTACAGTTTACAGTGTCCTTATTTTACTAACTTCACTGCACAAGTTAGTCCTTTAAAGATGGCACTCTTGAGCGCCTGGCATTTGGCGCTTGTTCCGTCCTAAGCACTTTCCTGTCTATTCCTTGATCCTCCTTGGTGGCAAATTGTAGTGGAATACAGTAAGTGTGTTGTGTGTTATTCCATGAATGAGCACTTTCTTGATGCTTGAACCATCTCCTTCCAAAAGCTGCTCCAGTCAGAATGGTGGTGCCCTTTTCAAATGGGACAGGTGGACCCAGGTCTTGTGTCCCTCGCACCGTACTGCAGTCTGGGTTGTCAGCAAGACCTGGACGGGGCCTTTCCACCATGGTTGCAGGCTGGTTTTTCTTAGAAAATTCTTGAACAACACCCAGTTCCTGGGCTTGATATCATGCATTGTCCTTCCAGGGTGGGGATCAGGTGACTCTGACCTGTTGGCAAATTTCAGATAGTCTGTTAGTTAGTTCGCGCAATCTTGATGGAGATGAAAACTCATGGACATTGGCCAGCCTACCCATCACCAATTTGTAAGGCATATTTACAAGCCCCTATCGCCCTCACAGCGTCACTTTTCAGGGCATTGTGGTGGCGATAGGGGTTTGACATATTTACAAGGCAGCATTAAGCCACTTAACATGGCTTAACGCTGCCATGTAAATAATAATAGGTAGCTGTGCCTACAAGGGATTTCGTTTAGAGCACTCAATTATACTAATTAAGTGAATTACTCTATTGTTAAGCCCTAATTGGTGACTAACCTATGAAACATCGAAACATCAATTCACTCATTTACATTATGATTAGTATGTAATGAACAATTTCAAAAACACGGGTATGAATTTCTCAATCTGTTGCTCATTTAATGTGGGTAAACAGAAGAGGGGTACAAAATGTGGTAGCAAAAACACAATGACAGAGGCAGATAAATCATATGCAGAAATGATATCCTTCAAGCCATTAGTGTAGGCATCTATTTCAAACTTGTATAAACACAGAAAAAGAATCTGAAACAACCAAAAACAATTCCTGAGAGAGTAAATCACTGGGGAAAATAGATGAGCTTGTCGACGTTTCAGTCTTGATGGCATGTATGTCCGTTAGACCATCTTCACGACGGTGAAGGAGAATTACAATTGACAGTTTGAAATAGATGCCTACACTAATGACTTGAAGGATATAATTTCTGCATTTGATTTATCTGCCTCTGTCATTGTGTTTTTGCTATCACATTTTGTACCCCTCTTCTGTTTACCCACATTAAATGATCAAAAAATTGAGAAATTCATACCCGTGTTTTTGAAATTGATCATTACATACTAATCATAATGTAAATGAGTGAATTGATGTTTCGATTTTTCATAGGTTAGTCACCAATTGGGTCTTAACAATAGAGTAATTCGCTTGATTAGCATAATTGAGTACTCTAAACGAAATCCCTTGTAGGCACAGTGACCTATTATTACTTACAATTTCCAAGCCTCCAAGGGTAGAGTGGGTTTCCCACTGTTCCTCATGCCATGTAAATAAGGCACCCTTTCACGCTATACTTAGCATGAAAGAGGAGGGCAATGGATGTTGCTGTGGGCGTGGCACCGCAACACCCATTGAGTTTGAGGCTGCCCCATATTTACAAGGGGCAGCGCCAAAATTAAGACTAGGGAAAACCTGCTGTGCAGCACACATGGAAACAGCAAAACGCCAATGATTGTTTATGTGCAGGAAGGTGCCTCTTCCTGCACATAAACAATCATTTTTAAAAATTACGTTTTGCAACTTCTATGTGTGCTACATTAAGCAGCACACATAGAAGTTACAAAACACCATTTAAAGATTGTTTATGTGCAGGAAGGAACACCTTCCTGCACATAAACAATCTTCCCCTGCAACGCAGACACCCTTGCACTTGACAATTGAACAATACCTTAAAGATATAAAGCAACACTACCGCTAATCACACAGTCACATCCTCATGTTAGGGTTCAATGGATACTAGCATATAATAAAACCAAAGGGGATGATGGACGGAGTGTTGAACATTGCAAGCACTCACCCCCAGTCAACTGATCTGGGTTTAATCCATCATCATTCTTTAGCTCACTCCGCCACCCCAGTTCTGACATGGCCATATGCAAATCAGTCTGACCCTGTGCCTCATGGGAACAGTCCAGCCCGAACTGCCAAGCCATGTCTTCCCTGGACCGGAAACAAGCATCCTGGGACCGGTTTCTGGCTTACAGCCGTCATCAGCCAGGCTATCTTGAATCCAGTGGCAAAGTGAGCAACACTCCGTCCATCATCCCCTTTGGTTTTGCTATGTTCGCCCTAAGTTGGCAGGGTATGCCCAGACGTGGGTCCCTTGCTCACTTTGCCACTGGATTCAAGATAGCCTGGCTGATGACGGCTGTAAGCCAGAAACCGGTCCCAGGATGCTTGTTTCCGGTCCAGGGAAGACATGGCTTGGCAGTTCGGGCTGGACTGTTCCCATGAGGCACAGGGTCAGACTGATTTGCATATGGCCATGTCTGAACTGGGGTGGCGGAGTGAGCTAAAGAATGATGATGGATTAAACCCAGATCAGTTGACTGGGGGTGAGTGCTTGCAATGTTCAACACTCCGTCCATCATCCCCTTTGGTTTTGCTATGTTCGCCCCTAAGTTGGCAGGGTATGCCCAGACGTGGGTCCCTTGCTCACTTTGCCACTGGATTCAAGATAGCCTGGCTGATGACGGCTGTAAGCCAGAAACCGGTCCCAGGATGCTTGTTTCCGGTCCAGGGAAGACATGGCTTGGCAGTTCGGGCTGGACTGTTCCCATGAGGCACAGGGTCAGACTGATTTGCATATGGCCATGTCTGAACTGGGGTGGCGGAGTGAGCTAAAGAATGATGATGGATTAAACCCAGATCAGTTGACTGGGGGTTAGTGCTTGCAATGTTCAACACTCCGTCCATCATCCCCTTTGGTTTCACTAGCATATAATGCCATTGCTACATATATGCAAGAAATGAGTCTCAAAAATACAAAATGTCTATGTCAAATATCTTTTAGTATACTTCCAACACATAATTTAATTTTCTAAATGTTTTCCCCGTCATCTGTTATGCATAGTATAACATGGAACTTCAGAAAAGGAAGGTCAAACACTCTCTCTGTACACCAGTATTGGAGCACAATGAAAAATGAAACATAATACTTCCACAAGTAAATTCTGTTTCAGCAGTTGAAAAGAATGAGGAAGATCGTAAAAAGAAGAGCAATAATTTAAAAGGCACACTAAAGCCAAAATAATAAAAGCAAAACAAAATAGCAGAGGCACAGGTGGAGTCCCATCCCTTGACCCTGAAATTTCTGCCAACCAAGAACTTGTCTTAACCCTATTGTTTGTAAGAAATATTGAAGAGATTGACTGATTTTACAACACTGTAACCAATAGTAGATGTATGTGCTTGCACATAATTACCTGCTTATTATATAGTGTGATACATGATGGTGATGCAAGTGCATACGGTTTGTGTCATATTTACCCTTTGTTATCTTTACAGGCAAACAAACCACAACCAGAAGGAAAAGTCTTGATACAAGAAGGGGCTGAAGAACCACCTGCTACAATAGACTTTGCGGACTGCAGAATTGTAAGAATGAGGGTAGGCAGAGATGATGATGAATAACGATGGAAGTTTATACTTCAGTACAAGCAGGAGCAATTGGTTGCAGGAATAGTAAATTATAAGGCAGTAGTAGCTCCCCCAGGAGCATCATCCCACCTGCTCTGCCCAAACACTCCAACTGGCATTCACTCAACCAGGCACACACGAACATTCTATGACATCACTCACACTATGGCTAACCATCAGGGCACAGAATAGCAATGAAGGAATACACATCAAGAAGAACAGATTACCACCTGTCTCTCTCCTTTAAGGAGACAATAACAACCAACACTTGAAATATGGAGGGGACACTCATCATAATAAAAATAGACATGCGAGGCAAGGGGAAGAACAAAGAAAAATACACACACACAAACACAAGCACAAACACACACACAAACTCTGCCTTCAGCAAATGGGAATAAATGTGCCCCAAAGGGTGCAACACATATGCCCGAAGAAAGAATGGCGCAAAGTAAATGCCTCATCATTAGAAATCGTGAAGGGCGAACCAGGGTGCAGGACACCCCCCGTAAAACGCAAGCGTACCACAGATTGTGCGCAAGCGCCCAACACCAGTAAACTTAAATAGAAATTGAGGATAAATCCGATATCCCATCACACGTAAATGTAAATGTAAAATGGTTTGAGCACAATAACAGGCCCACCTCCAGAAAAATTAAGAAACAACCTGCTCAGCAGCAAAAAATTCAAGTAAAGCTTGGGGTCACAATGTGGCCCCATCAAAAGTGGTTTGAGCTCAACAACATGCCAACCATCAGAAATTTCAAGTAAAGCTTGTGGTTGCAATGTGCCCCATCAAAATGGTTTGAGCTCAACAACATGCCCACCACCAGAAAATTCAAGTAAAGCTTGGGGTCGCAATGTGCCTCATCAAAAATGATTTGAGAGCAACAACATCTCCCAAAACCATAAAATGCAAGTAAATAAGATTTGGGTCAAAATCTCCCAACGCCATCAGCACACAAAGTAAATAAGGTTTGAGTAACAGGAACACTGCCCCATCACTGGCATAGTAAGAATAGTTAGGGATGCAAAAAACGAAACTAGTCAAAGTATGTAACGTATGGGTGAAAACAAAACCCTCACCAAAAGTGACCTCAAGAAACAATTGCACAAGGTACACAACTAAGACACCTTCGTCTAAATCACACACAGCACCTAGTAATGCAGTAAGGTACTAATTGTACAAAGTCTGTAGCAGTAAAAACATGGCAAAAATCAAGTAAGTTATAAGCAGTGGTTTGGAGTAGCAAGGAATATGTCCCATCCCACTCAAATATAAACAAATTTAAGCTCAAACACATGCCTCATCACCCAAACAGGAAATAATAGCAAGTAAAAAGTGGGTTACAGGACGCCTGCCCCTTCACAAAGAACTGTACAAATTGTTTGTGAAGCATACCAACTAACTTGCTCTTGCACAAGTAAATAAAAGTGAAGTATAGCAGTAAAACACAGCAGCACAAATCCAGAATGTCACATCACACCATCTACCTATTACACAGCACAATATACAGCAATAATACTCAAAGTTCATCCTGAGTGCTACACACTGTACCAAAAAGGAAAAGGTATTCAAAATAAGCACATTGTCAAAGCTGTGCGCATCAGAGTGAGCACAAACCCCGGGAAATTGATACAATTTTATCCTCACAACAACGTTACTAATGGAAAGCTGCAGCACCGCTGCTGGAGAGGTCTCTTGCCGTTATGCTGAAAGATGTCCCCGTCTCGTCAGTCATGAAGCGTTGCCCTGGAAACTCTCGATGACAGCACACACAGCTCCGTGACTCTCCAGGTATGCACTGCAGCAGCACGTTCAGATGACGTATTTCCAGAACTAGTCTCCTTATTCCGTCTGCTCATAAATGGAGAGGAGAGCGCATGTTGCCAGTTCCAGTCACTATGTCAGCATCAGTTACAATCCAAGCAGAACGGTGGTGAGTGGAAACGTAAATATAGAGCGCTCACCATATCAAAAGACTCCGACGGGTGGTAAGCAGCTTCTAGTCCTCGCGCTTCCCAGCCCTCGCGGCTTTGCTGGTTGAGCCGTCACCGGGCATCAGAATGGTGGAGAGTCTTCACAATTTTCAAAAGTAAATACAGGCAACACTAAGCATGTGCAACATGTGAAGTGCACCCAAATCCACTCGGGTTATTATTATTATTTTTTTAAATGCCGCAAAATAGCACACAGTGCTGCCGAAAAAAACAAATAATGCTTCGGCCTACCAGCCATGAAGTTCTCAGTTACCGAAGGCCAAACTCACACTGCCGGTACAGGAAGCTTAAATGTTGCCACTTTCCTTCACATTCACTGCAATGCCTGTCCTCCTTGACTGTGAATGCCACTGGTCTGCTCTTAAGTAGAGTTTAAACAGTCTAGCCTCAGTACACTAATGTGCACCACGCCAACCCGTCAAAAGTGCACTTTGCGGCTCTGTGCTTTCCAGTCTTTAATCAAGGATGGTGTAGCTCTCTAGTTTAAAAGTACATCATCACACTGGTTGTACACTTGAGTTGACAAAATCTGTATATCTCTGCGTAGTGGCTGCCAAACCCCATCAGGTGCTTTGTTGGGTAGAGAAGTTTGAACGTCCCAGATTGCAGGCCCTCATATGTTAATTTAGTAAGGTTCAAAATACTCGTAGCCAGCTTACAGTAAATATTGTTTCAAGGAACTGCAGGCTCTCTTAGTATCAGTGCTACCAGTTGAAGTTCTTGTTGGCTCCAAAGTAATGTTAGCTCAGCAGCGCCTGTTCAAATTCCCTGGGCTGAGGCTGTCTGATGCGAAAAGACACCGGTGGGGCTACGAGGCGCATTGTCTCTTCACAAGCTTCAATCTGATTATTTTAGTAATCCATTTAATTTCTCCAAAGTCCCTTGTATGGATTCTGTTACACATCAGGTTCAATCATCTCTCATCCCATCCTCATCGCCAGGGGAAAATTGTAAGAATGAGGGTAGGAAGAGATGATAATGAATAACGATGGAAGTTTATTCTTCAGTACAACCAGGAGTAATTGGTTAGAGGAATAGTAAATTATAAGGTAGTAGAGGCCCCACTGGGAGCAACATCCCAGCTGCTTAGCCCACACACTCCAACTGACATTCACTTAACCAGGCACATGTGAACATTCTATGAAATAACTCACACTATGGCTGAGCAGCAGGGCACAGAATATCAATGAAGAAATACATATCAACAAGAACAGGTTACCACATAGACACAGTGACAAATGAGTCACATCTGGAGAAAATGGTGGCTAGCCTAGTCAAGTACCTAGATCACAGTACAATGCAACAAATAAATGGCAAATTGCTTTTACCTGTCCTTAACAAGTCACATTTTGAGAAATGATCCTGGCACTGTTTCAGTAACTAAAATTTATTTGCTCGCAATGCCTCAAAGACCATATAAATTGATGGAGTCTCTAAATTGGAGAGTCACCAAACAGAGTGCCTTGTCTTGTAAAGCTTTGGAGGGGTATGTATAGAAGTGCTGAGTCAAAGTAGTGTTACCAGTTGCATGACTGAAGCAGCAGGAAACCACTGCCACAAAACTGCAGCTGTACATAGCTTTAAAATTGAGTGACTGCAAACTACCAATGGTGGACTGAGGTCGCCGCACTTCGCTCTCCCGTTTCCTCCTTAATATAATGGATGGTGCACAGCAATTCCTGCACCCGCCGTCGTTAGGTGCAACTCCAGGCGCAGATCAACAATGGGAGATTAATGGAATGGTGCACCAGTGACAGTAGTATATTCACTACTATCAAGATAATGAGTCCGGCAAAGTATCCAATTTTGTCATCAGTTTTATTCACTAAGTACAAGAAAGCATCATCCAGCCAACGCGTTTCATTCAGATTGGTTGTTTGAACTTCATCAGAGCTGTGGACAATACATACATAAAAACATTAATATACACATAATGGACACATCTAAACATAAAAAACAGATTTAACGCGATATTTTTTGAATGTCCAACCACAAAATTACATTTAAAAAAGACAAACCTACACGACAAAACTAGTCATAAAACAAAACATTCATTCCTAAAGAGAGACCACACATATACATGGACATTACTGACACAGGAAAGCATTTGTTTCACTGGGACTGATCTGTTAAAAAAGTGCATGCCAAAAGAACAGCGACAAGGACACTTTATGAAACCTTGTTAAATTACAAACTGTGATGAAGTTGTCATCAAAGAACTACACAGACAATGTAGGCCCACTTGAGAAACCCAATACCGGATATGAAGAGGAAGAAAACAGAAGTGAGAAACAAAGAGAGAAAGAAAGAAAAAAATATATCAAGCATAAAATTTAACTTGAAAGAAGGGGAAAGCAGTATTGTGTTTGTACAGAAGAAAAAATTGAAAACGCAACAAATCAAGCAGTGCAGCAGAGGACGTGATCCACCATCCTAACAACGCGATAGATACCAGTGAACCGTTTATCCCACAAGATAGCATCACAGTGGTAAGGGAGGTAATCATGTCCACAATGGCCACATACCTAAATATCAATGATCCATGGATACGTAATCCAGTGACGTCGTGGGCCTCTTACAACAGGAAGCCATGTACCCAATAATTTCAATAACACATTGTAGAGGCCAGTACAACATCTAATAAATGTGGGCAAGTGGACACATACTAATGCCACCGGTAGAGTAGCCCAAGCGAAAAATGCCTCTGGAAGAAGTAAAATACAATATAAGGGAGTACCATGAGGAACTTTGCATGTCAAATCAAATCAAATATAACTTTATTCGGCTTTTAACTCATCAGATATAAAAACCATAAAAGCACAGTATTAAAGTTATATATCATAATATCATACATTTAAAACACATTCCAAAAACAGACACTATTATTACATCAAAAAACATTAAAAGCCAATTTCCATGATTTAATTTAGATACTTCTTAATCTCATAAACTTTTCCTGCACTTAATTATGTCCTTTAAAAATTGGACAATATATTTCGTAAAACATTCATTTTCTAAAAATTGCAGCGCAAGATACGCTGGACGGCATTGCCTCAGGCCCCATATTTTCAGTATCGGTTTAAGCCATCTCCTCCTCTGTTCCACATAAAATTTACAAAATAAAACCACGTGCATTGAGGTTTGCATAGAGACTTCATCACAGGGACAGTTTTGTAAGGCTTTTGACCAGTCATCAAAAATATGAAAGCTGACCAGGCGATGGAACGTATCCAATCTAAATCGTATGAGGACAAATCTATCATATCCGCTTACTGTACTAATTAGATATGGCTGAATCCCAATACCAACTTGCATCATTTGGTTGTTTTGAACAGTGGGCCTTGATGCCTCGTTGGCAAATCTATTTGCCTCCAAATATTCCATACACTGTTTTTTGAAGGCTTTCCTTGAGATAGTACCCATTAATAAAGGATTGGTATAGTATTCTGGATGTTCCAAGTCAGTCATAAATTCTTTGATGTGTTTTAACCACCTGATCTCTTGTGAATGGTCTAATGCCGGTCTATCTTTTATTACCTTCTGATTGAACAATGTTTTTGGTGAAGACCAAATCTGATGCCATAACATAGCTGGCTGTGCTCTTATTATATCATTAATGTAAAAGAGCCCCAGCTCAGCATGACATATATATGTCGATGTACAACGTGGAACTGCCAACAAAAATCTGAGAAAGGCATTTTCCACCCTCTGGATATCTTTAACGTCACAGTATCCCCAGATTCCAGCGCCATAAATGGCTGTGCTTACACACTTGGCCTGGTAAATGTGAAGCAACTCTAGTGGAGGTCTCTTTCCCAATTTTTTAGAAAAATTAACCAGAGCTGTCGTTGTTCTCAGAAAGAGGATTTTTCTTGCTTTAATGGCCTGGCACCAGGATCCTTTTTGATCTATTAAGATACCTAGGTAAGGGTAAGTTATCGTGGGTTCCACCTTTTGACCGTCTATTAGGATATCCCTATGCTTCCGGGTTCCTGTTCCACAGCTCATAATAAAAGTTTTTGAAGCATTAACTCTTAAACCCAGGTTTTTCATAAAAACATTATATTGATCTAGAGCCCTTTGTAAGCCTAATGGGGTTCGGGCCATTATTACAGCGTCGTCCGCATAGAGAAGGGCCGGTATAGGACGGCTAAATAGCTGAGGTAGGTCCTGGCACTTCTCCACCAGCTGTTTCTCCAAACCATTAGTATATAATGTGAATAGAAAAGGTGCCAGGACGCAACCTTGCCTAACCCCCCTCTCTATTTGGAACGGCGCTGTACACTCCCCATTAGAACCAAACTTGACCCTGGCTTTTGCATTCCTGTAGAGTTCCCTTAGAAACTGGATTAACGGTGGCTCCACCCCCATGGAAGCTAGCACGCTCCATAGTTTCCCATGGAGAACACAATCAAATGCCGCCGAAAGGTCGACGAAGGCCAAGTACAATCTTCCTTTCTTCGCCTGCGTGTATTTCCCCATCATAAATGTAAGATTGAGACCTTGTACTATTGTGCCCAGGCCCTCCCTAAAACCAAATTGAAGATCCGATATAACATTATTGTCTTCCGCCCATTGTTGAAGGCGGTTGAGCACTATGCGACCTGCCACCTTACCTAACGAATCTAACAACGATATTGGGCGATAACAGGCAGGATTCTGTCTGTCGCTTTTTTAAAGATTGGTACCATGATAGATTCCAACCAGGAATCTATGAATCCGGTCGCACAACAGGCTGCTAGTACTCTCGTTAACAGTGGGGCCCATAAATCCACATTATACTTAAAAATATCGATGGGCACCCCATCAGGCCCCGGTGCCTTTCCCCCCTTGCTAGCTTCTAAAGCACAGAATACCTCTTGTAGCGTAAAGTCTAGAGCTATCGGAAAGTTGAGTGGAAGCAGTTGTTTCCCTAATATAGTTGCATCCACACTCTCCACCTCTCCAGTTTGTCTGAACATATTGGCAAAGTATTCCACCCATGATCCTTCGTCAATTGCAATCTCTACTGTAGGGATACTTTCTGTTGCCAAAAAATGTGATTTTACCACACGCCAAAAGGCAGCACTGTCTTTACTGGTACTTGCGTTCCGTAAATCAGTCCATGCCTTGCGTTTTAATTCAATTTTGCCTGATTTCAAAGCCTGATTGTAGGCCTTCCTACACTGCTTGATTTCAGTTCTATCTCTATTATTTTTGTGTAGTGCCTGTTTTAATTTCGAATAAGCTTTTGTACAATCATGATCAAACCACCCTTTATTTTTGCTCTGCCCTTTTTTTTTAACCTCTACCTTTAGCGCATTTCTAATAGTTTCAGCAATGTGCGCATACGACTCCATTATGCCATCATGAGCTGTTCCTTCATTTAAACATTTCAGGATTGAATGATAGCTAGTCTCAACCACCGTCGTAGTTATTTTTAACGGCTTCACCTTTTCCCACTTTAGAGAATAACCATTTATTTTATCAACCTCTACTTCTTGAACTGCGTAAACACTTTTTATATTGGACCTGCGGGTAACAGGTGGGAGGGATATGGACACACTCAGGGGAAAATGGTCACTTGTGGCATTTTTATGTGTTTTAAAATCTATTAATCGGAACCCATCCAATCCGATATAATTATGAAATCTATAATTGTGCTCAGACCTCTTCCATTAAAAGTCTGTGAGAAGGGAATAGATGGTGAACACATTTCATTTGCGAAGCCTAGACCCAGAACAAATAACATCTCATTTAAGGAATCTCCGTATGCCGAGTGCGGAAAGTGCGACAATGTACAATTATCTTCATCTGTTAAACCACAGGTTATATCCCGATTAGAAGAACACAGTGCCGTGTTGAAATCCCCCCCCATACGAAAAATATTTCTCTCACATTGCCATTCTGTAAATCCTGTAAGGTAGACATAAGTTGCTTCAATATATCCAGCACTTGATCTTTCAACGCATTATTATAGAAATGAATCAGGGCAGCACATTTACCTTGCTCCGTCGATAGAATGACTATTCGGTAATTGGGTTCTGATTTAAGGAATGATATTTTATGTACATTTACCAAATTTGATATATATATACTTAAACCCCCCTTAGACCTTCCATGTTTCGATGGTAAAGCAGGTGTATGGTATGTCTTATACCCCTCAATGTGGATCTCGTTGACGGACCACGTCTCTTGTAGACAAAATATATTAAATTTTTTCACAAATTCATACCAAAGCCGTTTTGTTAGTTTTGCCTGCAAACCCGCTATATTCCAGAACAAAATTGAGAGATTATTCCCTGTATACTCGCATGGTTCCCCCATTGAAGCCGAGGGTGACAGTGAAACATCTAAGGGCTTGGTCTTATTTGTTCCTGCATCTATCTCTTGTCTCCTCATGGCTATATCACATATGGTTGAAATTTGTTCCTCTAAGATTCCACTCCTCCTCTCATTAATTTCCTCTTTGGACTGATCCAGTCAATCATTCTCATCTAACGAGGGAAGCAGATCAAATCTATTTCCTACCGGCACATTATAGCTATAGTGGCCACCTACATCAGAATTCCTGTTTATACTAACATTCTCCGTCCCCGGGGGCGGCTGATAGAAAAAGCCGAGGGGTAATAAATTAATACCCTCCTTTTTTATGTTGTCATTCCCTGCCTTCCACAGGATATTCTCAACTAACTGTGGGGATCTAAATGTTATCACCACACAATCACCAGGTAGGATTTTCCGACCTCTCCCCACCCATCTAACCCTTCATGCCATCTTGTAGTCCATAAAGAGTTGTTCTGTTTGCCCAACCTTTGTGCTTAGCCAGTGCAGCGACTTATTCCTTAGAGTTTCCCACTGTTCATTATCTTGTTCCCTTAACCTGGGGACGTTCGCAAGGACAATTGTGTATGGGGTAACAGCCGGGGGCAAATCCAGTATTGGTAAATCCGGAAGGATTTTCTCAATGGGTGGAGCCTCATTTTCACAATTAACTAATCTCTGATTTATGCTATTTCGATAATTAACAACCAACTTTGTGCCCCTATTTGTGCTCCTACTATCATAATCCCCTGTATGATTAACCCTATGTGGATAGGATGGGGCGATTGAATGTACTTGATTGTATTTATTAATATTGGGGCCTATAGATGGTCTTTTCTTTCTAACGGAATCCTGATCTTTCTGGTTTTTTGTACAAGAATCTACTTCAGGAGTATCCGCCTGCCTATTATCATGTATTTTACATTCGGCTCTTCCCTCCCGGAGTAACAGGTCAACTCTTTTTTCTATACTAGAAAGGGAGTTTCTTAAAGAAGCATCTAATTTTTCAACCGTCGATACTAAGTTCCCCAATTTATTGCTCTGTGTTTTGGTGTTTATCTTACTTCCCGTTCCCCCAACCATATACGGAGTACTTTTCTTGTTGGCTCTAATCAAGTTCCTACTGGGATTCCGTGGATTAGACTTCATTGTTTTATCATTTGTATCGTTAATCACCCCCCCCCTTCCACCTCTTTATTTATATCACAGACCTGTGGCGGATTTTTTTGTCGCTTCAAAGGTGGCTGGGAAAAAGATTCATGATCACTGAGTATAATATGATCTGATTCATTTAAAATACATCCATTTTGGGCTATGTCTTCTTTTGGGGCCCCTACTACTAAATTAGCCTTTTCCTTTTTCTTGAATACTTCTTTGTTTGCACCATCTATGCCTAAGGTGCCTATAGTCAGTGACTCTTCCACTGATGTTATCTGTTGTTCAATTGCGCCCATGGCCCCTGTAAGGTAACTCAAGAGTGTTTGATGCGATTTCCCAGGTTTTTTTTTAGCCAAAGATGGTTGTTGCTGGGTACTAGTTGCTTTTCTCTTACCCATTTTCTTGATTAATTGTTTAATGAGGCAGTAACCCGATTACACGCCACTATGTTAGGCCGCCGGGTACAGTATAATTTGTAAATAACAGTCAGATAGCAAACAACTATATGTCCATTGTAGTTTATGTCCCTTTATGCCGCCACAGTTCAATCACAGAACTATCAGATGTACGTCACCAGTATTGGGTTCTGCCGGAGTCACGCTTACCTTGACCTCAAATTAGTCTTCGCTGCATCCGTATAGCAGCTCCACTTAACAGGACCCAGTTCGGAAGGGGTGAAGAATAGTCAGTATCTCCATGCGCCAGTGTAGAAGATCCAACAAATCCACGGGCCCAGTGATGGGGCCCAGCCTCTTTCAGTCGCTGACGGGCGCAGACGGGCCCACCCGCTTGCGTCCCGCACCGTGGGAGCCCGAGGATGTTTTTGTAGGCGCCTCCTGGCGCGTCCAAATGACGTGGCGCTAGCGGCAGTAGCCGCGCTGGTTCCTCATGCCTGCAGTCCCACAAACAGGCAAGTGGGCAGCAAAGAGATGTTTGCGAGTGGCTGGAAGGGCTTGCATGTTTTATTGCTCCTGAGCCTGTGGTGATTTGATGACATATTATGTCTGTAACTAGCATGTCTCGGTTCATATGTATTTTTGTTTCTCAACAGGACCTATTTGACTCAAGGGTGTCTTATGTGTCTCTCATGGACACTGCGTGAGAGGTACCATTTCACCTGTACCATTTCACCTCGTGCTCGTATATGGACGCCAGCTTCTCTGTCCTTGACACGCTTTTCGCTATTAACGGGATTCATTGCTACTTACCATTTTGAGAGGTATCCTTCCCCCCCATTGTGTTTTCCAAAACTGGGTGCCCTTTGGTCTTCAATGATTGGTGAAGTCTCTTTCTTCCTTTCCCTGTTAGGACTACTATGTCCGTAGGTTATTAATCACGGACAAAGCTGTATCCTTTTTTGAGATGAGGGGAATTTCGTTTTTGTGATGTTCACTTATTCACACTTGGGAGGTGTATTTTGCCATTCTTTGCGGTTTACATTTTGATTTTCATGTCTTTTGGTCATGCATCATTAGTCAAGTATACTTCGCCTTGACAGTGTACATAGTGCTGGGCCACACACTTGAGAGGCATCTCCTCCTGTTTTGATTTTGTTTCCTTTTTTTCCCTTCTGTTGTCTGGATCAACATTTTATGGTATTTTTTGTGATTTAGGTATTATTGATAAATGTGTTTTCGGCACGTTTACGCTATGTAATGGAGACTGCCATTATTAGTGATGAGAGGTATTTCCTCTATTTTGTTGTTCTTTGCCTTTGGTGCTTTATTTTGACTGTTCGAACTGGTGTGTTCGCCGACTTCAGGTAGTGATAAAGTTTTAACAAGGGGTGCAATGCTTTGTTACAGTTTTTTACAACCTGCCAGAAGGGGGGCGTGGCCTGTACGCGGGGACAGCGGTTACGTTTTTCGACGGGGCCGATGACGGCAGGTCCAGGCAAAGCGATATCTACTTAGAGGCGTTCACAAGTCGAGCCATTAGCTTTCCGAACTGGTCACCGAGTGATATCATTCACGGGTAAGTGCTGCAGAGGACGCTGATTATAATAAACGAAAGTCATGCCTGCACAAATGTAGTAAGATGACACGGCAACATCTTAATGCATTATGGGAGCATCATAGTGGGTCTTCAGCATAGCGCAGCTTGGCACGCCACACCTAACGTATTGGTTATGGACATTCCCTCTCCTACATGTGTTTGGGATTCGTGTGAGATAATGATGGGTATTGCTGCTTGATAGGATGCACATCCTTGCAATTACACCTGGCAGGGATGGATAGGCGCATGCTACAACACAGGGATATGGCTGTGGTATGGTTGTGTGCGTAGTGCTACCGCGCACACTGAATCAAGCATTCTTTAGATATACTTCTTTTCGGCAACTTCAACTGAGACGCTTTGCATTGATTATGGACAATATATATTTTTGAGAATTATGTGCACTTTGTCATATTGTGTGGGTGGATTAATTATTAAAGACTATGTGGACTTACAGCCACACGTACCGTCTGACTAAGAGGGGTATGCTTTCAGGACGAGTGAATCACTGCGTGTAAATAGGGACGTAGTCTTCGTTCCTTAAGCATGCTGCTTCTATTCCTGTTCTACCTCTTTCCTTTGAGGACTAAGTGGTTTTCGGGCCTAGTCACAACAGGGGCATTAGGTTTAATCTTTTTCATCATGGTACTCCCTTATATTGTATTTTACTTCTTCCACAGGCATCTTTCGCTTGGGCTACTCTAACGGTGGCATTATTATGTGTCTACTTGCCCACATTTATTAGATATTGTACTGGCCTCTGCAATGTGTTATTGAAAATGATTGGGTACATGGCTTTCTGTTGTAAGAGGCCCACGACGTCACTGGATTACGTATCCATGGATCATTGATATTTAGGTATGTGGATTTCTGAGACATGATTACCTCCCTCACCACTGTGATGCTATCTTGTGGGATACATGGTTCACTGGTATCTATCGCGTTGTTAGGATGGTGGATCAGATCCTCTGCTGCACTGCTTGATTTGTTGTGTTTTCAATTTTTTCTTCTGTACAAACACCATACTACTTTCCCCTTCTTTCGGGTTAAATTTTATGCTTGATATATTTTTTCTTTCTTTCTTTCTTTCTCACTTCTGTTTTCTTTCTCTTCATATCCGGTATTGGGTTTCTCGAGTGGGCCTACATTGTCTGTGTAGTTCTTTGATGACAACTTCATCGCAGTTTGTAATTTAACAAGGTTTCATAAAGTGTCCTTGTCGCTGTTCTTTTGGCATGCGCTTTTTTAACAGATCAGTCCCAGTGAAACAAATGCTTTCCTGTGTCAGTAATGTACATGTATATATGTGGTCTCTCTTTAGGAATTAATGTTTTGTTTTATGACTAATTTTGTCGTGTAGGTTTTTTTAAAATTTAATTTTGTGGTTGAACATTCCAAAAATATCGCGTTAAATCTGTTTTTATGTGTAGATGTGTCCATTATGTGTATATTTATGTTTTTATGTATGTATTGTCCACAGCCCTGATGAAGTTCAAACAACTAATCTGAACGAAACGCGTTGGCTGGATGATGCTTTCTTGTACTTATTGAATAAAGCTGATGACAAAATTGGATACTTTGCCGGACTCATTATCTTGATACTAGTGAATATACTACTGTCACTGGTGCACCATTCCATTAATCTCCCATAGCTTTAAAATTGAGGACTGCCTTCAGATGAACCACACTGTCCATCAGGTGCATCATTCAAGTAATGGATTTCCAAATACAAGGTGCCTGAGTAGGGCAGAAACTAAGAGTATTTTTTAGTGGGGACAAGGGTAACCATAATAACAGCATAAACAGAAATTTCGGATTACTGGTGGTTGCCTTTCCTTTTGAATCAGAAACCCCATCATTTAATTTTCAATCCTACATTTATACCACATTCTACATCTTCACTCTTTACTATGTGTATGTCTCTGTGCATTTAGGACTAACAATACTATGAAAAGACCAGGCTTTAATGAGCCTATGGGGTCATTGGTTAGCATACTCCTGGATATAGTTCTGATTTTGCATGACCCCTTTAGAAGCCCTCAGGATACCCAGTTGTGCCCACTTAAGTGACAGCCTTTGTAGACAGGTTCAAAATAGTTTATGCCGTTGACTCTGTGCCTATCCTAGTTTACACGTACTGCTGAAATACAAATCATCTTTCATGAGGACTTGTCAAGAATGCTAGGTGATTCACTAATCACTACAATAATAGAAGAACTGAACACGGATGCCATATACTCTTTGTATATCATGATGGGATAGGTCAAACCCTTCTATGGTCCTCAACTTCTTGTCTAATCTAGGTTATTTAAATCAGACACACCGCACTATTAAAAAGGAAAGTAATTGTCACATCTTCTGAAGCTCTATTTATGTTCTATTGTGAGGCCAGCACAAACACAGGCCTCATACCCTTATGTCTGCATTGACTATGTTTGTAGGCATCACAAAATGATTGCTCTTGCCAATTGCAGGTTGAGTAAAGTGTGCAATCTTCCGTACACCTCCTAAGGTCATGTAAAATTCAAGCACAGTGCATAACCTGAGAAACCACGAGCACAAGGTAAATTATTCTGTTTCTTTTGAGCATTTGATTTCTTATCAATTCTTTGCAGCACTCACTGTTTTGGTTCAGGCTGAGGCTGGCCAGTCCTCATCTCCTGTAGCACCTTAATAGCCCAGACCAGATTAAGACACACTTACTGTGCCCATGCTCACCTGTCTGTTACCTGACTGAACAGATAAGCTACCCAAGGTTGAAACAGCAGTGTCAGGCAGAGAGGGCTGTAGCATGCTTAACATCAGCAGCCTCTGCCCAAAGGTGCCCAAGCTAGAGGTGCAGATGTATCCAGTAGTATCCATGCTTCTAGGAGCTCTGCTGAGACTGTTGTACCAGGGTCCTGGACAGGCAGTGTAAGGCACAACCGGTGTCTATCATATGGAGGCACATGCATCAGCTGCCCACTGAGCACCATATGTGTCTTAAGTGAGGCTGGGACAAGAGACCCACACAGTGTCAGTCTTGTCATCACCATCGCAGAAAATAAAAGATCCATGAGGCTGACACTGTTTAATACCCAGCTTAACAGGAATACTCAAGAATGCGAGTCAAAATAGGCGAGATGTTTTGCTAAATACGTTCCAATGTTTTAAAAAAAAATTAAATAAATAGTCCCTCATTTATGGGGATTTGGCATAGGGCAGCGCAGCAAGTCACTTTGCTGTGCTGCCCTATGCCAAAGTGAACGGGCAGGAATGCACCGCAGTTATCCAATACAGTACATTCCTGTCTTTCCCTCCTGTTTCGGCAGCCTAGTGCCAATGCAGGCACTCTTGCATCATGGTGCAAGGGTGCCTGTGTTGTCAGCAGGATTGTTTTTGTGCAGGAAGGTGCCCCTTCTTCAATCCTGAGAGGCGTTTTCTGTTTCTCTGTGTGCTGCAGAACGCAGTACACAGAGAAAGAGGAAAAAACATGGAAAAATAGAGACATTTCTCCTTGTTATGTCTCACCTCAGGAGACATAAGAGGTTGACACATTCCCAGGTATACAAGTTCTTGTAAATCTGGGAATGCATCAAAAACAATAGGAGTTGTGTGGGAACACCCACTGCAACGTCCATGGAACTTCTCTCTTGCGCAGAGTAAGGCAACACAGCAATCTGCTCTGCGTTGCCTTACTCAAGATTTATGAGGCCACGCAAGGTGACTTTGCGTAGCTTCATAAATCTGACTCAGCCATGCATCACGCAGGTGTATGGTGCAAACGTGATGCAAGGCTCTCATAAATATGCCCCATAGTTCCCATCCTTTAGGTTAAAAGGCAACTGTTGATGAACACTTTATGTCAACCTTGATTTGCCTCAGGCTAAGAGTTAAGGAGGGAGCCCCTGTACTGTGAAGTGAGAGAAGGAACAGATAGCTAAAGAAGAAACAAGCCTTCTCCCCAGGGTGCCTTCAATCTGAAACAAATGTAATGTACAATTTGGCAGAAACCTAAGGGATGTGTCAGGAATGCTAAAGGGCCACAGTGCTAGCTTCCTATATAGGAAAGATAATGTGTGTGGTATCTCCTGGGCAATGGCTTTCCATGCATCTCTTGTGGCAACAACACTATTTAAAAAAAAAACACAAATATTTGAGGCATGAATGTATTCTGTAGGAACCTTTGTATTTCTAGTTCATATTCATTCATTTGATATATGCAGACATTATTTGGTGTTCTGGAAATGGCGTTGAACTTTGAAAGTCCCAGAGAGGAAACCAGCACTTACCCCAGAGTTGGCCCTCAAGTCCTGCAAGATTGGGATAATCACAGTGGACATCTCTGAAAATACTGCCGTAAAAGCTGTAGCCAGGTTTTGCCATTGATGGATTACCATGGTCGGAGGTTCCCTTCTGCAAGCCTCGATCTCCAGATTCTGAATACTGAGCTAAGTCCACCACTTAATAGGGGCTTGCCTGGCACAGCAGAAAATGTTAGATTTTAGAGGGGCTTTTTAGCTGAGTTTCTAGACAAAGATGAGAATTGTAATTGAGTGTGTGAAGTCATAAATAGTAACAGAATGAAATAACCTTGGTGGAAAAGATAATTCTTGATGCTGTATTGATGCAACTTCTTTAGAAAATGAAAGTCTGAGAAAGCGCTAGTAGTATGATATATGGAGAAGTGTAATCTTGATCCCCTCAGAGATAATGTAGGAGTGTATCATACTTATGCATAGGCAGCACTCAAATATACTCTGTTGTAATTAATGTTTAAAAAGGAGTGGAGTATTTCATACAGAAAGTAATTCATTTGAAATATATGTGTTTAGAATGTGATTAATAAAGTTATGTGACAATTTCTACATTAATGTGATGGGAGAAATTAACATGAAATGTCTTATTGTGAGATATTTAACTAGGATGTGTGCAAATAGTATTTGACAAATTCATATGTATAACCCGACCTAATCATGTGTAGGTATAAATATAATGTCTCTTTCGTAGTTTGTTGCATTATATCCATGGTTATAAGAAGCTGTATTTCTTTTGTAGAAATGGGCATGTGCTTATAATCCAGGACACTAGCCAAAGTCGACAGTTAAGTTGAGGCCTAAACTGTATGTTAGCTTGACTTCATATGTTATTTCATCTTAGCTTAACATTCTTTGTTTCAGTGCAAGCTCACTTTATAATCTCATGTTTTGTCTGTGTTTAGCCTTTGCTGCAGAATGTTTTGTCTCATTTTGTTTCTACTGCAGGTGTGGAAAAGCCTCATTAGTTAGAATAAAGGAGTTTTGTCTTAATAGATAGCAAAGCCTGAGAAGTAGGAGTCGGTTGAGGAAATCGTGGTATCAAGCGAGGAGAAGAGTTCTAATGGGAGCGGAGAGGCTTGAACAAGGACGAGAAGAGATTGTGTCTTATCTATGTGGGAAAGGTGCTGAAAGTATCCAGCTGTGCCAGTGCTATGAAAATTTCCCAAAGAGGACGTCACATGGGAGTGTCAATTTGACTTCAGTTGATATTATGTGCTGTGCTTAGTGAGGGAGAGAGTCTATCTTAGGTTTTCTCAGAGAGCAGACTTATACTTCTGCTTGGGTGGCTTTGCTCTACTTGACCCATTGTTGGAGTGCTTTCTACTGAAGACACTGACAACTGACACCTTTCTTTCTTTCCTGATTATGCCCTTACCGAAATGTTTTAGTTAGATTGCCATTGTTAAGATAGTGTAGTTAAGAAAATCATCTGATGCAGTTTAACCTTAATTTATTCTTCCTGATTGTCTGTGTCATTATCTTAGAGTTAATCATTTGCTTTGTACTATATAGGGTATTTCTCTTAAGGAGATTTTTACTTAGTCTGGTCTTTATGTTCTTTTATATGATGATGTTGAGATTGATCTACATCAATTTGTTTCTAAATTTATAATTAAAACCAACTAAACCCAGATCAAAGAGTTGAGTGGATTAATGTGTGGCCACATTGGTTGCACTGTATTGACATGCAAAGTTGTGATATTACCCTTTCACCACTTGCTCTTCTAAAAAGACCTGTCCCCTCTGAAGAAATTGTGTAAATGGGCCTAGACTTTAACATATGTAGCCTGTGAACTCGGAAAAGACTCGGAAAGTGCTTGTGATTTCTGAATGAATGGATTCAAAAGTACTTCTTTGTTGACTAATAAAATATTTCAGATTAACGAAAGCCTCATAACCAGTGAATCTGAGATGAACATTTAATATGTGGGAACAAATGTGAATACTAATATTTGTGAACAGCCTGAACTATGGTTACTGAAACCCTTGGGTCCTAATTCACAAAGGTAAACTTATAGTTTTGTGTAAGTTTGCCATTTTTTGGGGTATTTCTATACTACAAGTTTAATTTTAGTAATAGTAATTTTACAACAGTGGAGACTCTGTTCTCGTGGCAAAGACTCTGCACATAAAAGATAAGATTGACCCATCTTTTTATGTGTGAAGTTCTCCTCCCCTACTGCGGAGTCTCTGTAGTCATAAAATTACTATTAGTAAAATTAAATTAGTAGTTTGTGAAAATCAAAAACATAGGATACCTAAACAAAAGTGTAAGTTAACATTTGTGAATCAGGCCCTCTGCTTGTGTTCCAAGAGAGAACTGAATTCTAAAGGTGTCTTGAAGCAGGGGAATAGACCCTAGAGGCAATAACTGAAAGCTTTCCTGTGATCAAGAAATTAATAAATCCGGCACACTTTGCAAGTGAAAACAGCCTTGGGAGCTTTACAGCATAGATATCATCCCACCATTGGTAAGTAGGGGCCTTACTCAGGAGTTAGGTTTACAAGAGGTTTTGATGGTTATAAGATTCTGATTAGCCATTTGTCCAAATTCCCACAGGTAATGCACTGGTCACATGAGTTTGGGCAACACCACTTATAAATCTAATTGAGATTTAAGAGAAGGATATTTGTTTGAAAGCGATAAGTATAAAAGTGATAGAACCGAAAGGTAATCACAGGGTCAACTGTTCTTTTCACAGGGGGACCAACAGCTTGTCTTTATTATTTTGCTCTTTTTATCTTAATTCGCTATATGTTCCTGATTCCCGTCCCTCGGGCACATCCCATCACCAGAGCATATAAGGATGGTATGGGCAAGATGGTTTGAAGGGTCAATGTTGCCTCCACAACCAGGCAGAGAGAAGAACCAAACTTAGGGTTTAGAGGCCTTATAGGCTGTTCAGGAGCCTTTATAGACTTTTATTGATGGCGTCCCTTTCAGCTTTCTGGTAACATAGAGCTATTTTTTTGTGAAGTACTGTAAGGGTGTAACTGATTCTGGAATGTGTCCTGCCAATGGAAACTATAAAAGGATTTCACTAGTTGAAATCCGATTTCTATTACTAAAGCATTTCTTTTGAAAGCTCCATAAGTACTTGAATGATAAATCTTTTTGTATGTTCTGCGCTACCATATGATATACTATCTACAGCCTATCCTGTGCTGTGTGTAACAATTTTTTTAAACTGCAGCAGCATATTTTATAATGGAAGTAATTTTTTTTAATCTATTTATTTCATATTGAAAGTGCTTTCTGTCACAGCGATGTCATAGTCTGCAAATATACATATCACTATTTACGCCAGTGTACCTACCAGAATTCAAATCATTGACTAGCTTGTTTGACCCACGGACATAAGAAGTGGTTGCACTAACCAGCTGAGCTTTTCTACCAGAGCAATGTATTTCATAAAGATTGGTTTACCTTGAATTTACTTTTCATTTAAGTTGTGTGCATCCTTTTATATTGCCTCCTATTTGACAAAAAGCTGCAGCAGTGAAGAAAGACTAAAATGAATAAATGTACAAATCTGAGGCCAATTATTTTAAGGGAGCCAGGCACAAATATAAACCCCAGTGACTACAGCCTTGTGCCAGTGTAGAGTAATGGCTCAGCACATTCCTATAGTGCTGCATAACAATTCCTTTCTATTATCTCAGTGTTGCAGATCATGTGGCCATTTAAAGGACACAATATTTACATTTGCAGAAAACTTGCTTTCTGGGGTGGTGCGGCACAATGCACATGTGTTCAATCCAAGCAGACAAGCGCAGTTTGCACTGAAGAAATCGTGTAAAAATGGAATATTAAGAAATTAGGTTAAAACGATGAAAACTTAAAACAAAGTTAAGAAAAGTATTAATACAACAATTGCAAAATATCTTGACTAACAAAACTAATAATCAGCAGCATTTACAATACAAGGAAATAGGAACTAAAATATGAGGAGTGAAGCTAAAGGAGGCAAGTAGCTACCACTCGAAGTGGTTGGAAGAGGTATTCTGTCAGAAAGCTGAGTGGACAATAGTGTATTATGTAGGCAGGGGCAAGCAGGAGGACAATTCCATGTGGAATGGAGAGCGAGTAGAGGTGGGAGGTGGGTGGAGGAGAGCACCAAGGAAGGAAGTACAGAGATTTCCTCTGTAGAAGGACAGGGGCACAAACATGGGGACACATGGGAAAAAAATTCTAGCTCACCCATCAAGAATTTTCAATTCTTCTAAGGATCGGAGGTGTGGCTTATGCTTCTCTTACTTTACTACTCAAAACACAGCACGCAATCAAAGAACTCTAAAAACAATAAACTTCATTTCCTTGAACTAATGCATTATTAACATGCCCCAACCAACAATAAGAGCCTTCCAAAACCTACAAAATCTGCAGACACCACACTCCGTTCTTTTTCCTTGTGTATCCTAATATAACAATATCAAACTTCCACATTAAATGTCCCTCATTTGACTTGCTCCTCCAGATACTACAACATGGCCATAGTCCGTAAACTTCACACATCAATCCGACCAACAAGAGTTGATGAATAAAGTCATCAATGAAAGTTGAAAGTTGAAACTCAACCACAGTTGAAGCCCCTACTAGGAAAATCAATCCTGTTTGCGCTCAAAACCTGTTAATAAGCCGTAACACTTTTTAAAACTCAGATGCACCACAACAAAACAGGGCGGGTAATATTATAACATTTAGAACTTTGACATTAAAGTTAAAAAAAACAATTCTGTCTCATCGTTAAGCAAAATTTTAGTAGATTGGGATAATCCACCAATCTGCGTCTTTATTAGAATTGAAAGTTCTTGATACATCAGCTAGAAGTTTTTATTCTATTTCAGGACCGGAGAGCTCGGATTATGGTTGTTTAAAGCTGTCCCACATCAACAGAAGACACATCTACAATAGGTTTGTGATAGGAGATTTTAAACCTAGAATCAGATGACCAGTCTACAGCTGTCATCATATCCTCTAAACTGAAACTAAGGGAGTATGATTTGGAAGTCATTGCATACCTGACTGAATGGGCCACAATTAAGAACACATCTATCCCGGCTTTTTCCACTAACCATATCTTACTCACCTGGCCAGAGTAGCTGATGTCGCTGAATTGATGGGTTTTTGAAGTGCAATTAGCAATTATCCTCCTCTGCTCTGTTTCTTGTACTATCTTCATAGGCCTTTATCCATCTTACTACGCACAATTCAATGTTGATTTGTCTTAGTTTATTTAGTTATTGTAAAAGTCACCCCAGAAGGTGAAAATAGTCTACCTGTTAGTTCTAGAGCCTTCACTTCTGATACTCTTCGCATGAAATGAGGCATAAGAGAACAGTCAACTTAGCTGATAAATGTTTCCTGAACAGGTTTTCATTCACTGGCCAAGATTTTAGAAATCTAACCACAACATCCACATTCCCATTGAACCGAGTATTTTGGCTTGGGAGGTTGAGCAAGCCTAATACCTCATAAGAGCTTACAAATTAAGGGGTGCTTGTTAGACCTGGCATCCTTGCTGTGATTTCCCCTATCTTTTTGCCTCTACCTCCTGTATTTTTGGACTGTGTGCTGGATTTAGTTTTTGCTGGTTTAGGTACTCAGGGCACTTTGCCACTGCTAATCAGTGCCAAAGTGCAAGTGTTCCCTGGGTAAATTGTGATTCTGATTGGTTATCCATGATTGACATATTTGATTTACTGTTAAGTCCCTAGTGCACTGTGTGTGCCCAGGGCCTGTGAATCAAATACTACTTGTGGGCTTGCAGCACTGGCTGTGCCACCCACATGAGTAGCCCTGTAAATGTGTCACAGGCTTGCCACTGCAGTGTCTGCGCACGCAGTTTTCAACTGCCATGTCGACCTGGCAAGTCCCCTAACCTTCCCTTTTCTTACATGTAAAGCTCCCCTCAGGTAGGCCCAAGGTACCCCCATGGGCAGGGTGCAGTGTATGTGAAAGGTAGAACATGTGCTGGTGTTTTTTACATGTCCTGATATTAAAATACTGTGCATTTTTTTTTCACTATTGAAAGGCTGCCTGTCCTATAGGTTAACATGGGAATTGCCTTGTAAAATCTTACAAGTGTAATTTCCATTGGGACAAGATAGAGATTTGGAGTTTAGGCTCTCTGAATTCAGTATTGAATAACACACTTTTTAGTATAGGTGGTTATTAAATTATGTGTTTGAAAATGCCACTTTTTGAAAGTGCAAAAGAAACAATTGCTCGCCATGCCACTGGAGTCAAGCTATCCTGGCTGATGAGGGGTGAAACCCCGAAACCGGTCCTAGGATGCTTGTTTCCAGTCCAGGGAGGACCTGGCCTGGCAGTTCGGGCTGGACTGTTCCCATTGGGCACAGGGTCAAGACTGACTTGCATATGGCTCGGTTCAAACTGGATTGGCATGGTGAGCAAAAAAACGATGGATTTAGGCCCAGATCTCTGTACTGGGGTAAATGTATGACATTGTTCTACATTCTGTCCATCAAATGTTCTTTTTGCATTTGTCCCCCCGAGTGGGACGGGTATGCCTAGACGTGGGCCCCATGCTCGCCATGCCACTGGAGTCAAGCTATCATGGCTGATGAGGAGTGAAACCCCGAAACCGGTCCTAGGATGCTTGTTTCCAGTCCAGGGAGGACCTGGCCTGGCAGTTCGGGCTGGACTGTTCCCATTGGGCACAGGGTCAAGACTGATTTGCATATGGCTGGGTTCAAACTGGAATGGCATGGTGAGCAAAAAAACGAAATATTTAGGCCCAGATCTGTCCATCAATTGTTCTTTTTGCACTTTTAGAAAGTGGGCATTTTCATGTTTAACCATCCTGTGTGCCTCTGCCTGTTTGTGTATTCACCGTCTGTTTTTGGAGTGACAGGAGCTGGAGATGTGCATTTACTCTAGACAGTCAAAAGTGGGGTTGAGGTGTGTCCTGCCCTTCCTGGGTGACTCATAGCCAGGCTGAATAGACCTTTCGACATTTAGAGTGGTGGGAGGAGTTTTCACTAGCACCTGAATAGGCTGTGCCTGCTCTGCACAATGCTGTCTCCACCTCCTGTAGTGAAGCTGGACCTGGGAGGACAGAACTGGTTTTTACTGAGCTCAGAGACTCTTGCAACAAAGACTACAAAGAGAAAATCTGCAAGGGCTGTGTGTGCTTGCTTCCTGTTCTGATGTCTCAGGGACACAAAGACTTCACCACCAGCTTTCTTGAACTCCACTGCTGGGAGTTTTGACCTGCCAGGAGATGCCTATTCCAGTTATGGGCCTCTGGAGGTTATTCCTGCGCTGGGGGCTGAAAAAGCTTGAAGAAACCAAGAAAAACGACGCATCGCCCTTCCAGCGCCTGTTGTTCTTACACTGCACTGCTGTGCGGGAATAATTTCCACGCACCACTGCCATGCGGCCTAAAAATAGATGCTGCGCCTGTCAGCATCTGAAAAATCCACTGCACGCCGAGTTCAGTGCACCAAAGTCCAAGATCACTATACCGACTCGGACACAGGCCCTGCTGTGTGGCTGAAAGAATCGACACATTGTCAGACCGCAGCTGAAGAAATCGACGCAGCGCCTGTTTGCCACCACTGCATCAACCTCCAGCGCATCCCACATTTTCCACGCATCGCACCTGTGCAGAAAGTTTTCCAACACATCTCCCGCAGACCAGAACCGTCTTGGAATCAACGCATCACTTCTCCCCTACAGTCCAGATTTGACGCATAACTTCTCCTGCGAGCAGCAAAACTGTCACATCGCCTCCCCAAGGACTCAGGAACTGATACATCGCTGTGTTTTTCAATGCTTCCCTTCTCTGCGGCTGTTTGGCCTTGTGAATTTTGACGCACCTAAAGGTACATTGTGTAAAATCACGCATCCATAGATTTTTATGGACAGAGTTGCTTGGAACCTTTTATATTTTGAATTGTGTATGTTGGATTTGTGTCATTGTGGTATTGTATGGTTTAGATAAAGATACTTCATTGTTCTAAACTGTTGTGGTGTCCATTTGTAGTGTTTTCAATGTGTTACTGTGTGTCTGGGTACAAATACTTTACACATTGCCTTTGGTATAAGCCTGTCTGCTAATGCCAAGTTATCATGGGGGTGAACATGGGTTATCTAAAGTGTGTAACTCCCTTATCCTGACTAGCAGGAAGGGTCCCTACTTGGACAAGGTGCTTACCTCTGCCAACTAGAGACCCCCATTTCTAACAGTGCTCCCCCACTGGTCTCCATCAACAAGATGATACCCTGCAGATCTAGTTGAACAGAAGTTGTTTACCGATCATTACGCTAATCCTTGCCTCTATTGAGGCAGAAAATTAACAATTAGATGCAGTTCTGCCACCAGTGGATCCACACCCCATGCATTGTACCAACCAACCCATCACAGCCGTGGAGCAGAACATCTTTATGGGCTTATGGGTGCCCAAGATTGACTAAGGTAGAAAGTAGACATTCATGTGCTAGATCCACCATGACATCTCCGTCCAGGCTTCCTCCAACAGTGAGAGTATCAGAATCTTCTTAGATGAAGGATCTTAAGCCATTGAAGGACCAAATAGTGCAGAGGGCCCAGAAAATGTGGCTGAATAGACAATGCTAAAAGGACCTAAATCCTAGCTAGGACCCTCAAAGAGACCATCTGAGATGACAGAGCTTTCCTCAATTCTTTCTTGATTGAGGTTACCATCTTCATCTGCAACTTCAATTAGGCTCACACCCAGAAACACTAGGCACTGCGATGGAGTCAGAACTGCTTTCAATACATTGATGATGAATCCCAAGTCCAGGAGCAATTGGATCATCCAGCTCAAAAGAAGCACTATCATGTCTCAATATGTTGTGCCATTATGATTACATGATCGAAATCATCAGCACACCCCTCTCTCTGAGTGTCTCAACCACATGTCTCATCAGTTTGATGAATAACCATGGAGCTGATTACTGACCATAAGGGAGGCCTGCAAACTCGTACCAATATGGATCCCATTGGAATTGAAGAAACCTACAGTGGGGAGGGAAAATGGGTATGGTGAGGTAGGCATCTTTGATGTTGAACTGGACCAGCCAGAAGCAGGTCTCGCAGAAGATGAATACCTTCCATCTTGAAATGATGGTAGATGATCCATGCATTGACATTTTTAAAGCTTAATATTAACATGGACCACCACCTTTCTTTTGCACTAAAAAAAATAGAGCTGAGAAACCTCTTGGGATTAGGATGAGAGGGGTAAATCGCCTCCTTGAGCAATAGTTCCAGAATCTCTGACTCTTTCTTGTTGGGAAAAATGGAGAGGGGAGGGACGGAGGTGTTGATGGGGAGTGTCATAAAACTCCAACTTGTAACCTGTATGGTCTCTAATACCCATGCGTCGTGAGTGACCTTTGGCAATTGTGAAGTAAGTGACATATTCTGCCCCTAGAATTATATTGGTTCCAGGAATTATGTTTACCTGAATCGGTGATGTCAGAGGCTCCTGAGGCTCTGCTGTAGTAGCTGCTCCTGTTAAAGTGCCCTCTTTATTCTCGTGCTCTGAAGTGGAAGGACATATTACTTCTGTCTGCATCCTTCCAGCTTCATCGTCTCCAAGGTCCTTGGTGAAGTTGTTGCCAAAAAGTAGTCCACTTGCCGAAGGACCTAGAAGGGGCTAGCTCTGCTAATTTGGAGTCAATACACATTAGGAGGCGCCTTTCCAAGGGAATTGCACAATTTGCATTGCCCAATAAGTAAATCGCATGCTGGGCTTACCCATTGGGAATGTCTGCATCCATAGGGGATCCTGTCTCCTTGACCTTGAAGTCTATTTCTAGAATCTTAATTAGCGGTCCTGATAAGTCAAGGAGCTTGTCTTGACACCTGTGTCAAGTGCAGTTGATTCTGTTTTTTCGAAACCTTAGAACATTCATGCATAAATACCACCATATTTGGTCAATTTCTGGCATCTCTGCAACCTTACCCACCAGAGAGTGACAGGGACATTCAGCTCATATCCAAGCCTAAACCTCCTTCTCAAAGTCCTTGAACAATTGTGCCTGGACATTCTTTGTTAACCCTGGGCAACGTAGCCAGTCAGCAGATCTCGGATGGACAATCTCTTCCAGGCCAATGCCAAGCAATCTACTTTGTCCATCCAGGGAGGAATTAGTGGCCTTTTCATTTGCATTATGTCGCAGTTGGTTTAATCTCCTCTTGAGACAAATCAGATTGGGAGGATTGTGTGAAGGAGTCATCATGAGCCTGGTTGCTCGAGATTCTCTTTAAGTTCTCAGTTTGGGGCCACTTAGATGTCTCTTTAGAGGTAGCAGGTGCGGCAGTCTTGTCAGCCAGTTTAGTTTCAAAGAATGGAGTTGAGGAATCTACACCATAGTTGTGCAGGCCGTATCATTTCAGGAGTCTGGTGAAAGGATAGAGTGTCATCACTAGCACCTTATTGATGGACTCCTGCACGGAGTTGTCCAGCACCTCAACCAAATGTTCCTTAAACTGATACCCCGAATGGGAACCTTCACACTCCTTATATTTGTCATACTCCAGGTTGGCACTCTTCCATAGCAGATCTTAATGTGCTCTCAATAGCATTCCAGAATTAGAGGGTAGAGTGGGACTACCTTGAGCACGCTCAGCGGAAAAACAACAAAATGCAAAATGGAGGGAGCTGCCTGCAACCCCTAGGGCAGTGACCTGTTCAATAAACTATTACAGTCCTTTGTTAGGTTGTAGAGAGGAGAAAAACATGAACTGTGTGGTGTGCTGAGCAATTGAGCTGAACTTCTAACATGGATGTCTGCGGTAGTGAAGCACTCAGAAACTGCTCACTCATTCAGCTCTTCGCAAGTGCCATGTGCATGCGTGATCCGGCAACCACAATAGAGTACTGCTCGTTCGGCATAAGGTGGTGACCACGTGGCTCTCAATCTCCTCAGAGCTCCTGCTCTATGCCGGTAAGAGAGACCGCAGTCTCTGAAATGTTAATAGGATTTGCTTTGAAGACTGAAACAGGTTAAGGGAATTTGGGGAATTAAACCTTTTAAAGTTGGAGGTTTTCAGTGCACACAAACCTGTAATCAAAACAAGTTTACTCGCTACAGTAAGAGAAAGAATACCAATTCAGCAAACAATAAGACAGCAATCCGTTACCAACAACATCGACGTAGAGAATAAAGCGAGAGGTACTTAGCTGTGCCTGCTGGAGCAGCAAAGAAAGAGGACGGACTGCGGTGTATGCAGATTTTATAGGGCTGGGAAAGCATGGTAATAATGCATTGATTCATGGGAATTAAGTAAATTTGTTTCTGCTCTTTGATTAGCTGCTGTGATTTGAGCAGTAAAGTAAGAGAAGCATAATCTGAGTCTCCAGTCCTGAAATAGAATCCCACTCACAATGGAAAGCAAGACAGAAGCAAGAGCCTGGAATAACATAAAGCTGCTCTGGGGCAGAGATGGGGGAGGGGCTGAAATAAATAGCATAGTTTATTGCATATTTCTGTATATGCAATACCTACCACCATAGAGAATGCTACAATTGAGTAAATCTCTAACTACAGTAAATTCTGCAATTAATTAGAAAAACTTTCTGTGACATCTCACTGATCGTTGCACCGGCCTCTTGCTGCAGTACATAACAGAAGGTTGGTCATGACATGCTGATGTCATTACAGCAGTCCCTTGGAAAGAGCCTATGGCACAATGGTGCAGCAGAGATAGAAAGTTCACTACAGGCAGGGGGATGGGGTTGGCTGTACTGATATCGCCTCCTTGCTCCAATTTTGTAACTATGCAACGGAGTAGGTGAAGAATGTATATCTTGTCCAAACAACACAGGAAGCCAGGCCTTGCTGGGGGCATTTGTTAAATGAATGCACAGGTGTCCTGTAAGCTTTCTCCTTGCTTAATTTTTTCCTTTAGCGGTGTACTCCCGTTCCTTGGGAGAGCATGACAGCTGCTTTGCAGGATGTCCCTATATCATTTTTCGGCTTGAGAGATATTTGCTGCAATGACTTCTGCTTAATTTTCGTAATGACAATAAAGAGATATTTTTCATGCACTTTTTACGTTCGAAAAGATCGTAAATTGACATCTAAAGCCTGTCAAAAAATTAAAATACGTTTTGTTTTCTAAAGAGTCGATGTTTACCAACTCTTCACTTTTTAAAGGCACCTGTTAAAAATTGTGAAAAATAAGTCACAGCACTGCTGAAAAGTTTCAACACATGCCAGAATCAAATATATCAATTATTTGCAAACAGTGAAACAGTTACCATTTGAGAGAAAACTTTTCAGAATACCTATGTGATCAAACCTAAATTGGCACCTCTGTGTGAAATTTGTAAGGCCAAGATATTAGCCAACTTTCATCACCCATCCTGTAGTGAGTGGAAACGTTTTTCTTAATATGTATATGTATATAAAGTGAGCCCGAGCGTGTTGGAGCCTGTTTTGATTTGAGAGCAGGCAAGTTGAATATATATATATATATATATATATATATATATATATATATTCACTGAAAAAAACACAGGTTTCAGGGACGTTATAGTTAGTTGGGCATTTCAATCGTACAAAACCAGAGAAATTCAGCCGTTATAGTTAGTTGAGCTAACTATAACTCGCGCCCCCGCAATGCACTGCTGATGACGCCACATATTACATCATTCATGATATGGCCAGTGACATCACTGATGACATCACTGATGACATCTCAAATGACATCACTGATAAAATCACTGATGATATTATCCAGTGACTGTGCGTTTCTGTAAAGTTTAAATATGTTTTATATATATATGCCAAGGTGTATTGAAGAATGAGTGGGTGTATAAGTGTCTGAATAGATGATTTAGTAGGTGCGTGACTGACTGTATAAGTGAGTGATTAAACATGTCTTACTGAATGCATGGGTTAGTGACTAAACTGTGTGAATGTCTATATCAGTCTGTCAGTTGGTATGTAAGCGGCTGCATGGGTTGGTGAGTAGCAAATGAGTGTCTCTATGGGTTATTGATTGGTTGTCTAAGTATCTGTGTGGGTGCCTGAGTGTCTGTGTGGGTGGGTGGGGGTGTGTGACTCTGTGCATAGATGTGTGAGTGGGTGATTCACTGGGTGTATGGGTTCAAGAGTGCATCTCTGAAGGGCTGTATGGGTGGGTGAGTGTGTGTATGGGTGTGTTGGTGAGTGAATGGATGTCTCAGTGGTACATGTGTGAGTAACTACATATGTGAAAGGCAGTATATGTGAGTGTTGGAGTATATAAATGACTATATGTGAGAGTGAGTGAGGCTGTATGGATGAGTGTGTGCTTGTGTCAGTGATTGTAGAAGAGAGTAAGTATGTGTTAGTATCTGTATGAATAAGTGAGGTGGTGTGTGTATAACTGTATAGGTGAGTAAATGGGAGTGTGATTGATTCTTTGCATGACTGACTAGGTGTGTGAGTAACTCTATGGATGAGTGGCGGTGTGTGAGGGTCTGTATAGGTGTATGAGAGCATATGATAGTGCTGTATTGATGAGTGACTGCATGTATGAGTGACTGTATGGGTGAATGAGTGGATGTGTGTATAGGCCTAGGAATCAGTGAGTGTGTATGTAGTAACTGGTATTGGTGTGTCTATGGTTTCGAAAATGGTAGTCTGTATTTTAGAGTGGGCGTATCAAAGGTTATATTAGGGTGTGAGGAGGTGCATCAGAATATCACGTGGATGATGTCATCAGTGATGTCATTTGAGATGTCATCAGTGATGTCATCAGTGATGTCACTGACCATGTCATGAATGATGTAATATGTGACGTCATCAGCAGTGCATTGCGGGGGCGCGAGTTATAGTTAGCTCAACTAACTATAACGGCCAAATTTCTCTGGTTTTGTACGAGTGAAATGTCCAACTAACTATAACGTCCCTGAAACCTGTGGTTTTTCAGTGAATTTCTAAGGTTTTTAAATGCTAATTTCTAACTATGCCTACAGAGGTAGGACATGTGCAGGAAGAGGAAGAAAGGCGCAGAAAGAAGCAAGAGAAATGCAAAAAGAGGCAACAGAAGTTCAGAAAGAGGAAGAAGGGTGCAGAAAGAAGCAAGAGATATACAGACAGAACCAACAGAGGTGCAGAAAGAGGCCTTGTGGCAAAGTCATCCTGTGCCCCCAACTTTTTGCTGACTGGTACTGGTGGTAAATGACTCTGACTAACCAGGCCCGAGCCAGTGCTATGCTGAAAGACACTTAGAATACAGTGAAAACACCTACATACACTAGGGTACACTATGGGTTGGGGTATCCTGTGATTGGCATGACCTCCCCTGTAAGGCCCTAGTATATAATAGGGCAGGCAGGGGGATTAAAACTACCTCTAAGTCAGAGGTGCAGAAAGAGGCAAGAGAAGTGCAGAAAGAAGCAACAGAGGTGCCGAAAGAGGTAAGAGAGGTGCAGAAACAGGCAAGAAAGGTGCAGAAAGAGGGAACAGGGATTCAGAAAGAGATAAGAGGGATACAGAAATTTGCAAGAGAGGTACAGAAAGAAGCAAGAGCAGTGCAGAAAGAAGCAAGAGAAGTACAGAAATAAGCAATAGAGGTGGAGAAATAGGGAAGAGGGGTTCAGAAAGAGGCAAGAGGGATACAGAAATTTGCAAAAGAGGTGCAGAAACAAGCAAGAGCAGTGCAGAAAGAACTAAAAGAGGTGCAAAAAAGGCAAGAGGGGTGCAGAAAGAGGTAGGAGAGGTGCACAAAGAGGCAAGAGAGGTACAGAAAGAGGCAGGAGGGGTGCAGAAAGAAGGAAGTGAAGTGCAGAAAGAAGCAACAGAGGTGCTGAAAGAGTCTAGAAGGGTGCAGAAAGAGGCAAGAGAAGTGCAGAAAGAAGCAACAGAGGTGTAGAAAAATGCAAGAGAAGTGCAGAAAGAGGCAAGTGTGGTGCAAAAAGAAGCAAGAGCGGTACAGAAAAAGGTAGAAGAGGTGCACAAAGAGGCAAGAGAGGTACAGAAAGAGGCAGGAGGGGTGCAGAAAGAAGGAAGAGAAGTGCAGAAAGAAGCAACAGAGGTACCAAAAGAGGCAAGAGGAGTGCAGAAAGAGGTAGGAGAGGTGCAGAAAGAGGCAAGAGAGGTACAGAAAGAGGCAGGAGGGGTGCAGAAAGAAGGAAGAGAAGTGCAGAAAGAGGCAAAAGAATTGCTGAAAGAAGCAACAGAGGTGTAGAAAGAAGCAAGAGAAGTGCAGAAAGAGACAAGTGAGGTGCAGAAAGAAGCAAGAGCAGTGCAGAAAGAACCAACAGAGGTGCAAAAAGAAGCAAGAGCGGTACAGAAAAAGGTAGAAGAGGTGCACAAAGAGGCAAGAGAGGTACAGAAAGAGGCAGGAGGGGTGCAGAAAGAAGGGAGAGAAGTGCAGAAAGAAACAACAGAGGTGCTGAAAGAAGCGCGAAGGGTGGAGGAAGAGCAAGAGAAGTATAGAAAGAACCAACAGAGGTACAGAAAGAGGCAAGAGAGGTGCAGAATCAGGCAGGAAAGGTGTAGAAAGAGGGAACAGGGATGCAGAAAAGGGTGCAGAAAGAGAAAAGAGGGGTGCAGAAAGAGGCAAGAGGGGTGCAGAAAGAAGCAAGTGAGGTGTGGAAAGAGGCAACAGAGGTGCATAAAGAGGCAAGAGAGGTGCAGAAACAAGCAAAAGAAGTGCAGAAAGAGGCAAGAGAATTGCTGAAAGAAGCAACAGAGGTTTGGAAAGAAGCAAGAGAAGTGCAGAAAGAGGCAAGTAAGGTGCAGAAAGAGGCAAGAGAGGTGCATAAAATGGCAAGAGAAAAAGCAGAAAGAGGCAAGAGGGATGCAAAAAAGGGAAGATGGGTGCAGAAAGAAGCAAGAGAGGTGCAGAAAGAAGCAAGAAAAGTGCAGAAAGAGGCAAGAGGGGTGCAGAAAGAGGCAAGAGAGGTTCAGAAAGAGGCAAGGGGAGTGCAGAAACAGGCAAGAGAAATGCACAAAGAGGCAAGAGAGGAGCAGAAAGAAGCAAGAGAGGTGTAGAAAGAAGCAAGAGAAGTGCAGAAAGAGGCAAGTAAGGTGCAGAAAGAAGCAAGAGAGGTGCATAAAATGGCAAGAGAAAAGCAGAAAGAGGCAAGAGGGATGCAAAAAAGGGAAGATGGGTGCAGAAAGAAGCAAGAGAGGTGCAGAAAGAAGCAAGAAAAGTGCAGAAAGAGGCAAGAGGGGTGCAGAAAGAGGCAAGAGAGGTTCAGAAAGAGGCAAGGGGAGTGCAGAAACAGGCAAGAGAAATGCACAAAGAGGCAAGAGAGGAGCAGAAAGAAGCAAGAGAGGTGTAGAAAGAAGCAAGAGAAGTACAGAAAGAGGCAGGAGGGGTGCAGAAAGAAGCAAGTGAGGTGCAGAAAGAGGCAACAGAGGTGCAGAAAGATGCAAGAGAGGTGCAGAAACAAGCAAGAGAAGTGCAGAAAGAGGCAAGAGAATTGCTGAAAGAAGCAACAGAGGTGTAGAAAGAACCAAGAGAAGTGCAGAAAGAGGCATGTGAGGTGCAGAAAGAAGCAAGAGCAGTGCAGAAAGAACCAACAGAGGTGCAAAAAGAAGCACGAGGGTGCAGAAAGAGGAAGGAAAGGTGCACAAAGAGGCAAGAGAGGTACAGAAAGAGGCAGGAGGGGTGCAGAAAGAAGGAAGAGAAGTGCAGAAAGAGGCAAGAGAATTGCTGAAAGAAGCAACAGAGGTGTACAAAGAAGCAATAGAAGTACAGAAAGAGGCAAGTGAGATACAGAAAGAAGCAAGAGCAGTGCAGAGAGAACCAACAGAGGTGCAAAAAGAGGCAAGGGGGTGCAGAAAAAGGTAGGAGAGGTGCACAAAGAGGCAAGAGAGGTACAGAAAGTGGCAGGAGTGGTGCAGAAAGAAGGAAGAGAAGTGCAGAAAGAAGCAACAGAGGTACAGAAAGAGGCAAGAGAGGTACAGAAACAGGCAGGAAAGGTGCAGAAAGAGGAAACAGCGGTGCAGAAAGAGGCAAGAGAGGTGCAGAAAGAGGGGAGAGGGCTACAGAAAGAGGCAAGAGGGGTGCAGAAAGAAGCAAGTGAGGTGCAGAAACACGGAAGAGAGGTGCAGAAACAAGCAAGAGAAGTGCAGAAAGAGGCAAGAGAATTGCTGAAAGAAGCAACAGAGGTGTAGAAAGAAGCAAGAGAAGTGCAGAAAGAGGCAAGTGAGGTGCAGAAAGAAGCAAGAGCAGTGCAGAAAGAACCAACAGAGGTGCAAAAAGAAGCAAGAACGGTACAGAAAAGGGTAGAAGAGGTCCACAAAGAGGCAAGAGAGGTACAGAAAGAAGCAGGAGGGGTGCAGAAAGAAGGAAGAGAAGTGCAGAGAGAAGCAACAGAGGTGCTGAAAGAGGCGTGAAGGGTGGAGGAAGAGCAAGAGAAGTGTAGAAAGCACCAACAGAGGTACAGAAAGAGCCAAGAGGTGTAGAATCAGGCAGGAAAGGTGTAGAAAGAGGAAACAGGGATGCAGAAAGGGGTGGAGAAAGAGAAAAGAGGGGTGCAGAAAGAGGCAAGAGGGGTGCAGAAAGAAGCAAGTGAGGTGTGGAAAGAGGCAACAGAGGTGCATAAAGACGCAAGAGAGGTGCAGAAACAAGCAAAAGAAGTGCAGAAAGAGGCAAGAGAATTGCTGAAAGAAGCAACAGAGGTTTGGAAAGAAGCAAGAGAAGTGCAGAAAGAGGCAAGTAAGGTGCAGAAAGAGGCAAGAGAGGTGCATAAAATGGCAAGAGAAAAGCAGAAAGAGGCAAGAGGGATGCAAAAAAGGGAAGATGGGTGCAGAAAGAAGCAAGAGAGGTGCAGAAAGAAACAAGAAAAGTACAGAAAGAGGCAAGAGGGGTGCAGAAAGAGGCAAGAGAGGTTCAGAAAGAGGCAAGGGGAGTGCAGAAACAGGCAAGAGAAATGCACAAAGAGGCAAGAGAGGAGCAGAAAGAAGCAAGAGAGGTGTAGAAAGAAGCAAGAGAAGTGCAGAAAGAGGCAGGAGGGGTGCAGAAAGAAGCAAGTGAGGTGCAGAAAGAGGCAACTGAGGTGCAGAAAGACGCAAGAGAGGTGCATAAACAAGCAAGAGAAGTGCAGAAAGAGGCAAGAGAATTGCTGAAAGAAGCAACAGAGGTGTAGAAAGAACCAAGAGAAGTGCAGAAAGAGGCACGTGAGGTACAGAAAGAAGCAAGAGCAGTGCAGAAAGAACCAACAGAGGTGCAAAAAGAGGCAAGAGGGTGCAGAAAGAGGAAGGAGAGTTGCACAAAGAGGCAAGAGAGGTACAGAAAGAGGCAGGAGGGGTGCAGAAAGAAGGAAGAGAAGTGCAGAAAGAGGCAAGAGAATTGCTGAAAGAAGCAACAGTGGTGTACAAAGAAGCAATAGAAGTACAGAAAGAGGCAAGTGAGGTACAGAAAGAAGCAAGAGCAGTGGAGAGAGAACCAACAGAGGTGCAAAAAGAGGCAAGGGGGTGCAGAAAAAGGTAGGAGAGGTGCACAAAGAGGCAAGAGAGGTACAGAAAGAGGCAGGAGGGGTGCAGAAAGAAGGAAGAGAAGTGCAGAAAGAAGCAATAGGGGTGCTGAAAGAGGTGCAAAGGGTGCAGAAAGAGCTAGAGAAGTGCAGAAAAAAGCAACAGAGGTACAGAAAGAGGCAAGAGAGGTACAGAAACAGGCAGGAAAGGTGCAGAAAGAGGAAACAGGGGTGCATAAAGAGGCAAGAGAGGTGCAGAAAGAGGGGAGAGGGCTACAGAAAGAGGCAAGAGGGGTGCAGAAAGAAGCAAGTGAGGTGCAGAAACACGGAAGAGAGGTGCAGAAACAAGCAAGAGAAGTGCAGAAAGAGGCAAGAGAATTGCTGCAAGAAGCAACAGAGGTGTAGAAAGAAGCAAGAGAAGTGCCGAAAGAGGCAAGTGAGGTGCAGAAAGAAGCAAGAGCAGTGCAGAAAGAACCAACAGAGGTGCAAAAAGAAGCAAAAACGGTGCAGAAACAGAGGTGCAGAAAGACGCAAGAGAGGTGCAGAAACAAGTAAGAGAAGTGCATAAAGAAGCAACAGAGATGTAGTAAGAGGGAAGTAGGGTGGGGAAGGAGGCAAGAGGGATACAGAAAGAAACAAGAGAGGTGCATAAAGAGGGAAGAGGGTGCAGAAAGACGGAAGAGTGGTGTGAAAGAGGCATGAGGGTTGCAGAAAGAAGCAACAGAATTTCAGAAAGAGGCAAAGAGAGGTACAGAAAGAAGCAATAGTGCTTTAAACACCATTAGTACCAATGTAATACCCACATTTAGCAATAAGTAACAGGTGACCATTCTAGGTTTGTACAGGGCCTTCCACCACGCTGTAACACTTGTTGCTGCATTTTTGGTAACGTTTGATCCGTTTGAGCTAGAAACAATGTTTTTTTTCTTCAAATCTGCAGATTATGCAGCAGATGATGGATTATGTGGCAAATGCGGTAAATATATAATTGTGCAAAAGTCGGTGCAGCCAAACAGTCACATAATTCCAGTGGCCCTGCTCATACCTCTGACTAGGTCCAGTAGTGCTCCTCAGTGGTTCCTTCTTTTTTTGTCTCATTGAGTTTATAGTTTAGCTTCTATGGAAATGAGGAAGACTAAACCTGAGGTTACAACTCCACAACACAGACTATCATACCACACAATTACTCTCCATAACACATAATCCCACTCTACATAATTTCTACACACTAAATACCACATAATTTCTATCTACATAATTTCACTGCACAACATACCACATAATTCCACTACACACAACCTACATCCACTCCACTCCAAGAAACATTGTTAAAACACTTTTACATTTACGCCAATAGCTCTAACTCTCGCAAATGTGAAACCTATTACATTGCAAATGCTTCTTCAACTAGTAATCGCGTTTGCAGAGTGGTGGAGAAAGGGTGCTGGGCCTCTGACCAGCGCTCAGGAATTCCGCTGCGTAGGACTTACAGGAGGTACCAGGAGGGCTTCTTAGCCCCCAAAGTCCCTCAGGAGTAAAGTGGACTTCATCCCCCATCCTGTAGTCTGCCAGGAGGAGCGTTTGCAGAGTGGTGGAGAAAGGGGGCGTGGCCTCCGAAGATGTCTTAGCAATCCCACTGTGTGGGACTTACTGGAGGTAACAAGAGGGGTAGTTGGCTCCCAAAGACATCCTTGGGGGCCAACTACCCCTCCTATTACCGCCAGTAAGTCCCACACAGCAGGATTGCTAAGTTCTCATAATAGGCCATGCCCCCTTTGCCCACCACTCTGCAAACGCGCTCCCTGGCACGTTCTTGGATGGGGATTCAAGTCCCCTTCACTGATGGGGGTGGTTAGTGCCAAATAGCCTACCTCTTACCTCCAGTAAGCCCCACACAGTGAGATTGCTGAGAGGTGGACACAGGCCATGCCCCCTTTCTCCACCACTCTGCAAACGTGCCTCCTGGTGCGCTCTTGGTTGGGGGATGAAGTTCCCTTTACTCCTGAAGGTCCCTGGGGGCCAACTAGCACTCCTGTTACCTCCAGTAAGCCCAATACAGCTGGTTTGCTGAGAGTGCTCAAGGGCCATGCCCCCTTTTTACACCACTCTGCAAACGCGGCTCCTGGCGCACTGATGCTCGGGGGATGAAGTCCACTTTAGTCCTGAGGTCCTCAGGACAGGACACAAGAGGACCTCATTGCCCCACCAGCAATGCGCCAAGAGGTACGTTTGAAGAGTGGTGTAAAAAGGGGCATGGCCTCGGATCACCGCTCAGCAATCCCACTGTGTGGGGCTTACTGGAGGTACCTGGTGGGCTAGTTGGCCCCCAGGGACTCTCAGGATTCAAGGGGACTTAATCCCCCAACTTAGAACGCGCCAGGAGGCATGTTTGCAGAATGGTACAGGGAGGGGACGGGGCCTCCGGGGAGATGCAACTTTTCTTTTTTTTGTTAGAAGGGGGGCTGTGTGGTCCTCCTTCTCTTAATATTTTGAGGGCCCTGGGGACCCCATCCCCCAGGGCCTGACCCTTTCTTTAAAAAAAACAGGAAGGGGCGGCGCACCCCCCCCCCTCCTGAGGCCAATTTCGGCCCCGGGGACCCCATCCCCCGGGGTATGGCCTCGTTTTTTTTATTTTTTATTATTAATACAGAAGGGCTTCCCTGGGCCACTATTGGCCCCGGGGACCCGATCCCCCGGAGCCTGGCGTCGTTGTTTATTTAATTACGGGAAGGTGGCCGCGTGGCCCCCCTTCCCTAGGCCACTTCTTCCCCCGGGGACCCCATCCCCTGGGGCCTGGCCAGCCTTTATTTTAAATTTTAGAGGGGGGCCGCGTGGCCCCCCTCCTGAGGCCAATTATGGCGCCGGGGACCCCATCCCACGGGGCCGGCCTTCTGTTTTTTTAATAAAAGTAAATTAAAGGGGAGGGGCGGAGTGGCCCCCCTCCCGGGCCACTTCTGGCCCCGGGGACCCCATCCCCCAGGGCCGGCCCTCAAGTTGGGGACTGTGGGGGGAGCCCCAATGCCCCCACGGTCCCAGCCGGCTCCCAGCCTCCTGCGGGAGCCGGTATTGCTTTTGGACAAGGGAAGCTTCTCCATTTGTGCAGTGAAATACCTTCAAATCTGCAAGCAGGAGCCAAGTGCTCCTTTTTGCTCCCTTGCCCTCCTTCAATCCGATTTCTTGTAGGAAAATCCTGTCTTTTTCATTTCGTGGAGGAGGGCGTGTCAGGCTCCCTTGAATCAAATCCACACAATAAATCTTCGTGAGAGAGGCCCCAGACCCTGGCAGGGCGGTTCTGGCGATGGGCACAAAGAACCTCATTAGAATCCACACATTCCTCTTTCACAAGAAGACGCCGGCATTGCACAAATGGAGAAGTAAAAGCAATAGCAGGAGCACCATGTATGTAGCTAATTTTTTGCGCACTGGAACTGAAAAGCAGCTTTTATTTATGAATTGCAATGCCAACAAGCATGCTGCTGCAATTAAAAAATGACTTTCTAAGTTTGCATTGCGCACTCTATACAAACAATACGACCAAAAACCATTTAATAAAAGGTGGTCGGATGAAGGGAAACCACGTGGTCATTTTGAAAAGTTAGGAGAAAGCTCACCTGTGATCAAGACTCCAGAGTAACCCTGGGCAAAGCACTACGCTACGCTCGCGTAGTTTGCGCTACTTCGCACAACGCGAATTGCACGTAGCACAGTGCAAACACGCGTAGCGTAGCGTAGTGCAGCGGTCATTTTTTGCTTGCTCGCGGTCCTCAACGTCAAGTTGGCGACCGCGAGCAAGCAAAATGACATCCCGGCGAGACTTTTTCCTCGTTCGCGATCAGCAACATCAAGTTGCCGATCGCGAACGTGGAAAATAAACTTCCCGGCGAGATTCTCAACGCGGGGAGGTCAGGTTTCTCATTGCGAGTGGTCGCGTATGCTCGCGACCGCTCGCGATGAGAAACTACCAGTCCGCGTTGAAAGCTGCCGCTCGAGTAAAAATCTACTCGAGCGGCAGTAAGAGACAGCTCGCACTGTGCAAGATGCCGTTTTCAATGATTGCACAGTGCGGACAAGCATCCGGCACTGTGCAATCATTGCGAACAGTGCACTACGCAGTTCACGTAGTGCTACGCGTAGTGCTACGCGTAGCTCGCGTAGTGCGAACTGCGCTTTGCGTAGCTTCGCGTAGCGCTACTTCGCGAACTACGTCCAGGCTTACTCCAGAGAGAGTTGAAACGCGTAAGGTTTGGGAAGTGAACTGCTGCATACTCCTAAAAGAAATAAAAGCATTTGAAATCCTTCAAATGGGATGCCGGCGTCTTCTTGTGAAAGAGGAATGAGTGGATATATATATATATATATATATATATATATATATATATATTTTCACTGAAAAAACTACAGGTTTCAGGGACGTTATAGTTAGTTGGACATTTCACTCATACAAAACCAGAGAAATTCAGCCATTATAGTTAGTTCAGCTAACTATAACTCGCGCCCCTGCAATGCACTGCTGATGACGTCACATATTACATAATTCATGACATAGTCAGTGACATCACTGATGACATCACTGATGACATCTCAAATGACATCACTGATGACATCATCCACGTGATATCTGATGCACCTTCTCACACCCTAATATAACCTTTGATACAACCACTCTAAAATACAGACTACCATTTTTAAACCAAAGACACTCCAATACCAGTTACTACATATCCACTCACTGATTCCTAGGTCTACACACACAACCAGTCATTCACCCATACAGTCACTCATACATGCTGTCACTCATCAATACAGCACTATCATCTATCGTCATAGACCTATACAGACACTCACACACCGCCACTCATCCCTAGAGTTACTCACACACCTAGTCAATCATGCAAAGATACTAAGACATACTTACTCTCTTATACAATCACTGATACAAGCACACACTCATCCATACAGCCACTCTCACAATCACTCTCTCTCACTTATAGTCATTTATATACTCCAACACTCACATATACTGCCTTTCACATATGTAGTTACCCACACATGTACCACTGAGACATCCATTTACTCACCAACACACCCATACACACACTCACCCACCCATACAGCCCTTCACAGATGCACTCTTGAACCCATACACCCAGTGAATCACCCACTCACACATCTATGCACAGAGTCACACCACCCCACCCACCCACACAGACACTCAGGCACCCATACAGATACTCAGACAACCAATCAATAACCCATATAGACACCCATTTGCTACTCACCAACCCATGCAGCCGCTTACATACCAACTGACAGACTGATATAGACATTCACACAGTTTAGTCACTAACCCATGCATTCAGTAAGACATGTTTAAGCACTCACTTATACAGTCAGTCACGCACCTACTAAATCATCCATTCAGACACTTATACACCCACTCATTCTTCAATACACCTTGGTGTATATATATATATATATATATATATATATATATATATATATAAAACATATTTAAACTTAACAGAAACACATAGTCACTGGATGAAGTTATCAGTGATGTCATTTGAGATGTCATCAGTGACGTCACTGACTATGTCATGAATGATGTAATATGTGACGTCATCAGCCATGCATGCGGGCGTGAGTTATAGTTAGCTGAACTAACTATAACGGCTGAATTTCTCTGGTTTTGTACGAGTGAAATGTCCAACTAACTATAACGTCCCTCAAACCTGTGGTTTTTTCAGTGAATATCAAAGGTTTTTTAAATGCTAATTCCTAACTATAACATCCCTGAAACCTATGTTTTTTCCAGTGAATTTCAAAGGTTTTTTAAATGAAAATTTCTAACTATAATGTCCCTGAAACCTATGGTTTTTTCAGTGAATTTCTACGGTTTTTTAAATGCTAATTTCTAACTATGCCTACAGAGGTAGGACATGTGCAGAAAGAGGAAGAAAGGCGCAGAAAGAATCAAGAGAAATGCAGAAAGAGGCAACAGAAGCGGCAGCTGTGGGCCTTAGCAGGCAGGAGCAGCACCGGCAGGCAGGGAGCAGGCAGGCGGCTGCACACCGACACCGCGGCCAGAACCAGCGGCAGGGCAGGGGGAGGCAGCACCATCCACACCGAGCTCAAGATTGGAGAAAGGTACTGTGAGAGTGCGGCCTCATATAGCGCTGTGCCCGCACCCCATCCTCTTGCAGCGCTATGCCCGCTCTCATAGTTGCCAAGGTTTCAAATTGCTATGTGTGACATTTTCATAATTTCAGTGTAATTATGAGTGACATTTCAACAACTATGAGTGACACTTTCTCCCGAGGAAAATCAAGCAATGAAGACGAGGTAAACATAAATATCAGAAATTACACCCTTTGAGCAATGAGATGGTCTTTAGAATCGTGTTTTCAAACACACGTAGTTAAGCTAAACAAGCGCGCATCATAACAAATATAGGCCTAGAGTCGATCTCCTAGGGGGAAAGTGATGAGGGGACAGGATATCACCGAGGACCTTGGCACTGTGAAAATCTCAATGTAGAAATTCATGTGAGTGAGCAGCATTTCTTTTATATAGGGAGAAGGGCCCATACGACAGAACATGTAAATAAATAAAGCTGAATTGGTAGTAAGCAACATCATAAATATGACCATAGTTCTTTTGCGCTATAAGTACATGACTGTAAGAACCGTTTTATATGAATAGGACATGGCTTCAAGAGTCATTGAGCATAATACTCTCCAGTAACGTTATGCACATTTCATGCCATCTAATTGAACTGCCAACAAAAAGTAACATTATCACCAAAAGCCAGTATTTTTCCCTCTTATTTGTACACACATTTTAACAGTAATCATAAGAAGAAAGCTTTTAAAAATGTGTTCCAGCTGCATTAATGATCCTTGACTGATAAAGTAAACAAAGACAGAAATGCCATGCTAAAAATAAATACAGATGATTCATACATGCCATTAGACCAATTCAGGAGGGAGACTCACGATTTTTAAAGCCAAAAAAGGCTTTATTTTGGCTGTCTCCCACCTGAAATGTGGAAACCGTAATCTCTGCCTCAAATTACAACACACCTGATATTGATGCAGTCCACTGCTACTACAATAGCATACTTACATGAAACCCAGTTCATCCGTACATCAAAATACCTGAAGCTCTCATTACATGTATATTTTGCCACAAGGCCGAATGCCAACAAAAACGAACACCATTTGAGGAAGTGCTGCTAACACACTTACAAATGTCAACTTCAGGCTGTTCCTCGTGCCAGGGGTTTGACGGTGTTTGGCACGCTGTAGACAGCCCAAAAGACACTGTCTTTAAGCCCTGCAGCACTGCTGTAAATCTGTTGACCTGGAACCGGACCTTCATTTTCAAAGGGCCTGAGGCCCGAGAAAGGGGGCGGTCAATGTGCGTGACTCCCGAGGGTCACGGAGGAGCTGTTAAGGCAGGCAGAGCCTGCTGCTCCAGGCGCTTCTAAAATACCCTGCCTCAGTGCAAGTATGCGTCCCCACGTGAAGGGCAGGTGAATATTTTTTAATCTATCTGGCCCGAGCGATGGCAATCAGCCTGGGAGGGAAGGGCTGCTGAGGCAGGCAGTGCAGGGCCTGCAGGAGTTTCAAAAACAGCCGCTGAGCCTCAGTGCCACGGAGCGCAACCTCTCCTTTGGCCATGCAAGGAGGAGGGGCTACTCTGGCAGCAGCGCTTTGGCCTGCCAGTTTCCATGCACGTTTTGTGGGTGGCCTGTGAGTTTAGGAATTGTCACCTACGTCGTTAAGGAACGCGGTGGGTGGCGTGGGACATATTATTAAAGCTGGTTCCCCACCAGAGCTCATAGGAGGAGATTAAGAGAGACAACCACAGCAAGGCCAGAAAGCGCTAAGGAGGCTAGCACTAATGCGCCAGCAGTGCCCTTCCGGCTTCGTAGCCCTTTGCCTAAGGCCGACAAGCTAGTATTAAGCAGCTCAGCCGGCAGCCCCAATAAGTCTGCGAGCAGTGCACACTTCGCGCTGCCAGCCCGTGCGACTCGACTTTGTTTTATTATAATGATTAGCAGCCAGCGTTTGCGAAGCAGCGCTTGACAGGCACTCCCGTCCATTAGTGTTGTACCGGCTCCCCTGCCTTTAACAGCGCCCAGCAGCACTGCGCTCATTCAGTGCAATACCTGCTGCCCTGTCTCTTGCCAGAGCTGCACTATACCTGCACCTTGTGCAGAGCTAAACGCTTACACTATAGAATAGTGTTTGGGCCGCTTGTGCCTTTTACACCTTTTCTGATATTCTGCCTACTCATCTTACACATGACTTCGCTTTACGTAGTGTGCGCCTGCCCTCTCACAACCAGACTTGGTCAATAAACCCGTCTAGACTTGCAGGGCTCTTGTGTTCCTTGTGGTTTGCACCACTCTACTTGCCCTGTTGCCGAGGTTACTCCTTTCCAGCCTGCTGCGGTGAGTTTTTACCAGCCGTGTTCCAACACGTCCCCTTGCACACTTTCCCCATTTCCACCTTCTTTACTCACTCCCCACTCTGCATTACACGCAGCCATGTATGCAGGTCTATGGCCTTGACCTAGCTTCTTACCATGCCTCCCCCCCACCTTCCGCAGACCCACGGCTGTACAACCTGCTCCCGTTCCCCCCAACCCCCCCATAGCGCCCAGAAGAAGGAGCCGTGTTTATCTCCCACCTCCCTGGCACTGACACCACACACGGGCTGCTACTGTAACCAGGAAAGGTAAACAAGCGCTCAGCTGACATCTTTATCCGGATGGTCAGAGGTGGGGGGCACAGTGCCCCTTGAGTCACACCACTGCTGCCAAGGGGGTGCCCTGAGCCCTTCTGCCACAGCAGGTGTGGACCAGTTGTGGGGTTCCTCTCACAGTTCTCCGTCTCCTGCCCCCTGATGGTGGATCAGTAATTCAGACACAAAGCTGCCCTGTCCCCGCTCCTGTCTACAGCTCCACACCACCGCTAAGGCGCTTAGGCTGCCAAGCTGCTCAGCGAGCTGCACGCTGCAATCCTATTGTACCAGCTCCGAGGAGGTGCAGGTGTGCTCGTCTTTTGGTGCAGTAGTGTTGTCGTGTGTTTGAGCACGCTGTCTGGCCAGTGTCACTACGTGCGTGTTATGCACAGCACTCGAACGAACGCACTAGGGCTGTGATCAAGGCTACAACGCTAGGTCGCAATGATCTATCATGTTTGGTTGGCTGTCATCGATTCCGCTTCAGGTGTTGTGGCACTGCACAGAGGCGTTGAGCAAGCGTGCGAGAGATGACCATGGGCAGGAATATTTTCATTCAGCCATCTTCACGGTATTACAATGACACAAGCACCCGGGACCCGGGGGCTTTAAGAAAGCAAAGTGCGGGAGACCGCGCTTGAGGTTTTTTTTTTCGGCCGGATTCGCGCACCCAGCGCGAATCCTGCCAATTTTTTTTTTTTTTTTAATGCTTTTTTCGGCCCTGGGACCCCCTGAGCAGGCCTAGGGGGTCAGGGTGTTTCTACCCTGCCCCCTTTTCTTGTTTTTTATGCTTTTTTTTATCTGATTTCTTGTGACTCGGTTACCGAGTCACAAGATGACTGCCAACACTTCCTGGTTTGGAGTGCTGACAGCCAATCAGAGTGAAGCTCATGCCCGGGAGGGTTCGCGAATCCTCCTCGGTGCTCAGATATCGATATTTTTATTTTTTTAATTTCTCAGCAACTACTGAACGGATTTACACCATTTAAAAAAAAGCACGCTCTCTAGACCAAGACCTACCTTTTTGCCAAATTTGGTGTAATTCCATTCAGCAGTTCGGGCTGTAGCTTTGTCTAACGTTTCCTATGTAAATTAACATGGAGAAAATGTGTTTTGGGACCCCCCTTTTCTCTGGGCCCCCACTTGACAAATTACCATGAAACTTTCAAGACAGGAGCTGACCGGAGAACCCCATTAGTTTTAAAAATTTCGCGAAGATTCGTCAACCTGCGCCAAAGATATTGGCAAATCAAAAACCGCTTTTCCTATGGAAACTAGGTCCTAACTATTACTACCTACTGGCGACCGCCAGTAGGTAATATATATATATATATATATATATATATATATATATATATATATATATATATATATTAACTGAAAAAACCATAGGTTTCAGGAACGTTATAGTTAGTTGGACATTTCACTTGTACAAAACCATAGAAATTCCGGCGTTATAGTTAGTTCAGCTAACTATAACTCGCACGCTCTCCACAATGCACTGCTGATGACGTCACATATTACATCATTCATGACATGGTCAGTGACATCACTGATGACATCACTGATGACATCTCAAATGACATCACTGATGACATCATCCAGTGACTGTGTGTTTCTGTAAAGTTTAATTTTGTTTTATATATATGCCAAGCTGTATTGAGGAATGAATGGGTGTATAAGTGTCTGTATGGAGGATTTAGTAGGTACGTGACTGACTGTATAAGTGAGTGATTAAATGTGTCTTACTGAATGCATGGGTTAGTGACTAAACTGTGTGAAAGTCTGTATCAGTCTGTCTGTTGTTGTGTAAGCTGCTGCATGGGTTGGTGAGTAGCTGCATGAGTGTCTATATGGGTTATTGATTGCTTCCCTGAGTATTTGTATGGCTGCCTGAGTGTGTGTGTGGGTGGGTGGGAGGTGTGTGACTCTGTGCCTAGATGTGTGAGTGGTTGATTCACTGGGTGTATGGGTTCAAGAATGCATGTGGAAACAGCTGTATGGGTGGGTGAGTGTGTGTATGGGTGTGTTGGTGAGTGAATGGATGTCTCAGTGGTATATGTGCAAGTAACTACATATGTAAAAGGCAGTATATGTGAGTGATGGTGTATATAAATAACTATATGTGAGAGTCAGTAATTGTGAGTGTGGCTGCATGGATGAGTGTGTATTTGTATCAGTGATTCTATAAGAGAGTAATTATGTGTTAGTAACTGTATGAATAAGTGAGGTTGTGTCTGTATAACTGTATAGGTGAGTAAATGGAAATATGATTGATTCTTTGCATGACTGACTAAGTGTGTGAGTAACTCTGGATATGTGGCAGTGTGTGAGTGTCTGTATAGGTGTATGAGTGCATATGATAGTGTTGTATTGATGAGTGACTGCATGTATGAGTGACTGTATGGGTGAATGAGTGGATGTGTGTGTAGACCTAGGAATCAGTCAGTGCGTATTTAGTAACTGGTATTGATGTGTCTATTTTTCGAAAATGGTAGTCTGTATTTTAGAGTGGGTGTATCAAAGGTTATATTCAGGTGTGAGGAGGTGCATCAGATTTTCACGTGGATGATGTCATCAGTGATGTCATTTGAGATGTCATCAGTGATGTCACTGACCATGTCATGAATGATGTAATATGTGACGTCATCAGCAGTGAATTGCGGGTGCGCGAGTTATAGTTAGCTGAACTAACTATAACGCCGGAATTTCTATGGTTTTGTACAAGTGAAATTTCCAACTAACTATAACGTTCCTGAAACCTATGGTTTTTCAGTTAATTTCTATGGTTTTTAAATGCTAATTTCTAACTATAACGTGCCTGAAACCTATGGTTTTTTTAGTGAATTTCTATGGTTTTTAAATGCTAATTTCTAACTATAACGTGCCTGAAACCTATGGTTTTCCAGTGAATTTCAAAGGTTTTTAACTGAAAATTTGTAAGTCTAATGTACCTCTATCCTATGTTTTTTATTTTATATATATATATATATATATATATATATATATATATATACATATATATTTAAAAAAATTGTGAATAATTTTTAGTTAGGAAAATTATATTCATTTTTTTTTTTTAAATATTATACAGAAGTCGCGCACCTTTCGCGCACCCTACACGATGGCTGCGCGCATTCCGGTAGCTATTTTGAAAAGTCGCGCTGGGGTCGTGACTTCGGCGTAATTTGTAAAGTATGAAATATCTTTAAATTAATTATAAATAAAAGTTTTCCTTTAAGTGTTTGTCTAAATTTATTAATAAAAGTATTTTTAAAGTATTATTTTCAATATAATTTCGACTAAAAATTATTCGATTATTATTGGATTTGGAGGTTAGGAGGGATGGCCATTTTGCTTGATCTGTTTTGCAAGATTCTTTGGTCTAGTCAGGTGGACACCCTCCTCCGGGTGTGGTACGGCTTGAGGATTCTATTCAAAAGGTGAGGAATCAACAGGCAGAAGTATCCATCAGAAGAGCAAGTTACTTACCTTCGGTAACGCTTTTCTGGTGGATACAGTATCTGCCTGTGGATTCCTCACTGTCCCACCCGCCTCCCGTTGTCCACCTGTTTCTACCAAAAAGATGCTTTTACTGTTTGGCATGAATGTTTTTAATATGTCTTAATCATGCTTATGTTTTAATAGTGAGAAATGCTTGATCTGTTGCTATTTCTTTATGCCTTTATTGGTTATGCATTTGTATATATATATATATATATATTTAGTATACTATGTATACATGTGAAAATGTGTCGGTCCACCTGTTTACCTCGTGGCACGGAAAAAATGGGTGGAACTGACGTCAGCACGCCCGACGAGGTCCTCTTATGGCTCCTATGACGTCATACGGTGTCGCGAGCGGAGCCGTGATATTATGACATCGTCGTCGACGTGGGAGAGCTAGGAAAGAATTTCCGCGGAATGCTGGTGCAGGGGATATTCACCTAAGTGTTCAGGCTAGTCCTTTGGGAGCAACTGTTTATGTTGCCACTCCAGAAACCGAAACCAGTGATCCGAGGGCAGAGGCCCTGCAGATGGCACACGAGGTGGGAGCCCAGTCGTGTGCACCGGCGGGGCAGCGAGTGACAAGCACCACTACCCACAGAAAAGGTAACGAGGGCACTGAATAACACAGGATCTTCTCTTTGTATCTGGCAGGAGCAACAAGGTTAAAATGCCCTAGTTCCAAAATGTAGAATTAGTGCTACAACGGTCTTCAAGAAGACCTGCGATGGATGCCGCTTCTGCCTTCCGTACACTAGAGGCGGCACATGGGTCACGCAGTATGGTCATACTGCGGTGGTTTCGCACACTCGTTGACCTCTCATGGCACTGCTCCACACTTCGGGGACAATGCTTTCCATTAGCTGTGTTTTCTGATGACGTGTCGCGCCGGCCCCGTCCAACAGCAGAACCCCTCTAGATCCAAACAGACTCTTCCACTCTCTCACCAGAAGTGAAACCAGGCCACGCGGACACTTTCACAATACAACAGCTGGGAATGCACTTTTCGGTAAAAAAAACACATTCCTTCCTCCTAATTTATCAAATAAATGACTCACTGAAGAACAGGGGCCAGCTTTGATCGGTAAACAGCCGTTACAACTACTTTTTTACTTCGCAATACCATTACAACGCATCCATTACCACGCATGCATTGTACATCGCGTAGTCATTACTACGCATTTTTTTAGAACGCATGGTCATTTACCAAGCATGCCTGGTAAATGACCATGAGTTCTAAAAAAATGTAGATGATCCACGTCGTTGTAAGGAAACAGAGGCCGTTCCGTTTCCTCACAACGACGTGCACCGCCCCTCAGAGACGACATGAAGCAGGAACCACGAGGAGAGAGGAACCATGAGGAGTGAGAGGTTACTTTTCTAGGGTTTAGGGTAGTGCAGTGGTGTTTGGGTAGTATAGGGGGTCGTGCTGAGGGTAGTGTTTTAGGGTTTAGGGTAGTGCAGTGGTGTTTGTGTAGTGTAGGGGGTCGTGCTGGGGGTAGTGTTTTAGGGTTTAGGGTAGTGCAGTGGTGTTTGTGTAGTGTACGGGGTAGTGCTGGTGGTAGTGTTTTAGGGTTTAGGGTACTGCAGTGATGTTTGTGTAGTGTAGGGGGTCATGCTTGGGGTAGATTTAGGGTTTAGGGTAGTGCAGTGGTGTTTGTGTAGTGTAGGGGGTCGTGCTGGGGGTAGTGTTTTAGGGTTTAGCGCAGTGCGTTGGTGTTTGTGTAGTGTAGGGGGTCGTGCTGGGGGTAGTGTTTTAGGGTTTAGGGTAGTGCAGTGGTGTTTGGGTAGTGTAGGGGGTCGTGCTGGGGGTAGTGTTTTAGGGTTTAGGGTAGTGCAGTGGTGTTTAGGTAGTGTAGGGGGTGGTGCTGGGGGTAGTGTTTTAGGGTTTAGGGTAGTGCAGTGGTGTTGGTGTAGTATAGGGGGTAGTGTTTTATGGTTTAGGGTAGTGCAGTGGTGTTTGTGTAGTGTAGGGGTCGTGCTGGGGGTAGTGTTTTAGGGTTTAGGGTAGTGCAGCGGTGTTTGTGTAGTAGTAGGGGTGTGCTGTGGTGTTTAGGGTTTAGGGTAGTGCAGTGGTCTTCGGGTAGTGTAGTGGGTCGTGCTGGGGGTAGTGTTTTAAGGTTTAGGTAGTGCAGTGGTCTTTGGGTAGTGAAGGGGTCTTGCTGGGGTAGTGTTTTAGGGTTTAGGGTAGTGCAGTGGTGTTTGTGTAGTGTAGGGGGTCATGCTGGGGGTAGTGTTTTAGGGTTTAGGGTAGTGCAGTGGTGTTTGGGTAGTGTAGGTGGTCGTGCTGGGGCTGGTGTTTCAGGGTTTAGGGCAGTGCAGTGGTGTTCGGGCAGTGTAGGGGGTCATGCTGGGGCTGGTGTTTCAGGGTTTAGGGCAGTGCAGTGGTGTTCGGGCAGTGTAGGGGTATGTGCTGGGGCTGGTGTTTCAGGGTTTAGGGCAGTGCAGTGGTGTTCGGGCAGTGTAGGGGGTGGTGCTGGGGTCTGTGTTTCAGGGTTTAGGGCAGTGCAGTGGTGTTCGTGCAGTGTAGGGGGTCATGCAGGGGGTGGTGTTTCAGGGTTTAGGGCAGTGCAGTGGTGTTCGGGCAGTGTAGGGGGTCGTGCAGGGGTGGTGTTTCAGGGTTTAGGGCAGTGGTGTTCGGGCAGGTGTAGGGGGTCATGCTGGGGTGGTGTTTCAGGGTTTAGGGCAGTGCAGTGGTGTTCAGGCAGTGTAGGGGGTCGTGCTGGGGGTGTTGTTTCAAGGTTTAGGGCAGTGCAGTGGTGTTCGGGCAGTGTAGGGGGTCGTGCAGGGTTGTGGTGTTTCAGGGTTTAGGGCAGTGCAGTGGTGTTCGGGCAGTGTAGGGGGTCGAGCTGGGGGTGGTGTTTCAGGATTTAGGGCAGTGCAGTGGTGTTCGGGCAGTGTAGGGGGCTGGGGTGGTGTTTCAGGGTCTAGGGCAGTGCAGTGGTGTTCGGGCAGTGTAGGGGGTCGTGCAGGGGTGGTGTTTCAGAGTGTAGGGCAATGCAGTGGTGTTCGGGCAGGGTAGGGGGTCATGCTGGGGGTAGTGTTTCAGGGTTTAGGGCAGTGCAGTGGTGTTTGGGCAGTGTAGGGGGTCGTGCTGGGGGTAGTGTTTCAGGGTTTATGGCAGTGCAGTGGTGTTCGGGCAGTGTAGGGGGCGTGCTGGGGTGGTGTTTTAGGGTTTAGGGCAGAGCAGTGGTGTTCGGGCAGTGTAGGGGTTCGTGCTGGGGGTAGTGTTTTAGGGTTTAGGGCAGAGCAGTGGTGTTCGGGCAGTGTAGGGGTCATGGTGGGGGTGGTGTTTCAGGGTTTAGGGCAGTGCAGTGGTGTTCGGGCAGTGTAGGGGGTCGTGCTGGGGGTGGTGTTTCAGGGTTTAGGGCAGTGCAGTGGTGTTTGGGCAATGAAGGGGGTCGTGCAGTGGGTGGTGTTTCAGGGTTTAGGGCAGTGCAGTGGTGTTCGGGCAGTGTAGGGGGTCGTGCAGGGGGTGATGTTTCAGGGTTTAGGGCAGTGCAGTGGTGTTCGGGCAGTGTAGGGGGTCTTGCTGGGGGTGGTGTTTCAGGGTTTAGGGCAGTGCAGTGGTGTTCGGGCAGTGTAGGGGGTCGTGCTGGGGGTGGTGTTTCAGGGTTTAGGGCAGTGCAGTGGTGTTCGGGCAGTGTAGGGGTCGTGCTGGGGGTGGTGTTTCAGGGTTTAGGGCAGTGCAGTGCGTGTTCGGGCAGTGTAGGGGGTCGTGCAGGGGCTGGTGTTTCAGGGTTTAGGGCAGTGCAGTGGTGTTCGGGCAGTGTACGGGGTCAGTGCAGGGGGTGGTGTTTCAGGGTTTAGGGCAGTGCAGTGGTGTTCGGGCAGTGTAGAGGGTCATGCTGGGGGTGGTGTTTCAGGGTTTAGGGCAGTGCAGTGGTGTTCGGGCAGTGTAGGGGGTCGTGCATGGGGTGGTGTTTCAGGGTTTAGGGCAGTGCAGTGGTGTTCGGGCAGTGTAGGGGGTCGTGCTGGGGCTGGTGTTTCAGGGTTTAGGGCAGTGCAGTGGTGTTCGGGCAGTGTAGGGGGTCTTGCTGGGGCTGGTGTTTCAGGGTTTAGGGCAGTGCAGTGGTGTTCGGGCAGTGTAGGGGGTCGTGCTGGGGCTGGTGTTTCAGGGTTTAGGGCAGTGCAGTGGTGTTCGGGCAGTGTAGGGGTCGTGCTGGGGCTGGTGTTTCAGGGTTTAGGGCAGTGCAGTGGTGTTCGGGCAGTGTAGGGGGTCGTGCTGGGGGTGGTGTTTCAGGGTTTAGGGCAGTGCAGTGGTGTTCGGGCAGTGTAGGGGGTCTTGCTGGGGGTGGTGTTTCAGGGTTTAGGGCAGCTGTGGTGTTCAGGCAGTTTAGGGGGTCTTGCTAGGGGTGATGTTTCAGGGTTTAGGGCAGTGCAGTGGTGTTCGGGCAGTGTAGGGGGTCTTGCTAGGGGTAGTGTTTCAGGGGTTAGGGCAGTGCAGTGGTGTTTGGGCAGTGTATGGGGTCGTGCTGGGGGTGGTGTTTCAGGGTTTAGGGCAGTGCAGTGGTGTTCGGGCAGTGTAGGGGGTCGTGCTGGGGGTGGTGTTTCAGGGTTTAGGGCAGTGCAGTGGTGTTCGGGCAGTGTAGGGGGTCGTGCAGGGGGGTGGTGTTTCAGGGTTTAGGGCAGTGCAGTGGTTTTCGGGCAGTGCAGAGGGTCATGCTGGGGGGTGGTGTTTCAGAGTTTAGGGCAGTGCAGTGGTGTTCTGGCAGTGTAGGGGGTCGTGCAGGGGGTGGTGTTTCAGGGTTTAGGGCAGTGCAGTGGTGTTCGGGCAGTGTAGGGGATCATACAGAGGGTTGTGTTTCAGGGTTTAGGGCAGTGCAGTGGTGTTCAGGCAGTGTAGGGGGTCATGCTGGGGGTGGTGTTTCAGGGTTTAGGGCAGTGCAGTGGTGTTCAGGCAGTGTAGGGGGTCGTGCTGGGGGTGGTGTTTCAGGGTTTAGGGCAGTGCAGTGGTGTTCGAGCAGTGTAGGGGGTCGTGCTGGGGCTGGTGTTTCAGGGTTTAGGGCAGTGCAGTAGTGTTCGGGCAGTGTAGGGGATCATGCTGGGGCTGGTGTTTCAGGGTTTAGGGCAGTGCAGTGGTGTTCGGGCAGTGTAGGGGGTCGTGCTGGTTCTATTGTTTCAAGGTTTTGGGCAGTGCAGTGGTGTTCGGGCAGTGTAGGGCGACGTGCTGGGGGTGGTGTTTCAGTGTTTAGGGCAGAGCAGTGGTGTTCCGACAGTGTAGGGGGTCATGCTGGGGTTTGTGTTTTAGGGTTTAGGGCAGAGCAGTGGTGTTCGGGCAGAGTAGGGGGTCGTGCTGGGGGTGGTGTTTAGGGTTTAGGGCAGTGCAGTGGTGGTCGGGCAATGTGGGGATCATGCTGGGGGTGGTGTTTCAGGGTTTAGGGCAGTGCAGTGGTGTTCGGGCAGTGTAGGGGGTCGTGCAGGGGTGGTGTTTCAGGGTTTAGGGCAGTGAAGTGGTGTTCGGGCAGTGTAGGGGGTCGTGCTGGGGCTGGTGTTTCAGGGTTTAGGGCAGTGCAGTAGTGTTCGGGCACTGTGGGGGGTCATGGTGGGGCTGGTGTTTCAGGGTTTAGGGCAGTGCAGTGGTGTTCGGGCAGTGTAGGTGGTCATGCTGGGGCTGGCGTTTCAGGGTTTAGGGCAGTGCAGTGGTGTTCGGGCAGTGTAGGGGGTCTTGCTAGGGGTAGTGTTTCAGGGTTTAGGGCAGTGCAGTGGTGTTTGGGCAGTGTAGGGGGTCATGCTGGGGCTGGTGTTTCAGGGTTTAGGGCAGTGCAGTGGTGTTCGGGCAGTGTAGGGTGGTCGTGCTGGGGGTGGTGTTTCAGGGTTTAGGGCAGTGCAGTGGTGTTCGGGCAGTGTAGGGGTCTTGCTGGGGCTGGTGTTTCAGGGTTTAGGGCAGTGCAGTGGTGTTCGGGCAGTGTAGGGGTTCTTCCTGGGGCTGGTGTTTCAGGGTTTAGGGCAGTGCAGTGGTGTTTGGGCACTGTAGGGGGTCGTGCTGGGGCTGGTGTTTCAGGGTTTAGGGCAGTGCAGTGGTGTTCGGGCAGTGTACGTGGTCGTGCAGGGGGTGGTGTTTCAGGGTTTAGGGCAGTGCAGTGGTTTTCGGGCAGTGTAGAGGGTCATGCTGGGGGGTGGTGTTTCAGGGTTTAGGGCAGTGCAGTGGTGTTCGGGCAGTGTAGGGGGTCGTGCAGGGGGTGGTGTTTCAGGGTTTAGGGCAGTGCAGTGGTGTTCGGGCAGTGTAGGGGGTCTTGCTGGGGCTGGTGTTTCAGGGTTTAGGGCAGTGCAGTGGTGTTCGGGCAGTGTAGGGGGTCTTCCTGGGGCTGGTGTTTCAGGGTTTAGGGCAGTGCAGTGGTGTTTGGGCACTGTAGGGGGTCGTGCTGGGGCTGGTGTTTCAGGGTTTAGGGCAGTGCAGTGGTGTTCGGGCAGTGTACGGGGTCGTGCTGGGGCTGGTGTTTCAGGGTTTAGGGCAGTGCAGTGGTGTTCGGGCAGTGTAGGGGTCATGCTGGGGCTGGTGTTTCAGGGTTTAGGGCAGTGCAGTGGTGTTCGGGCAGTGTAGGGGTCTTGCTGGGGCTGGTGTTTCAGGGTTTAGGGCAGTGCAGTGGTGTTCGGGCAGTGTAGGGGTCGTGCTTGGGGTGGTGTTTCAGGGTTTAGGGCAGTGCAGTGGTGTTCGGGCAGTGTAGGGGGTCGTGCTGGGGCTGGTGTTTCAGGGTTTAGGGCAGTGCAGTGGTGTTCGGGCAGTGTAGGGGGTCATGCTGGGGGTGGTGTTTCAGGGTTTAGGCAGTGCAGTGGTGTTCGGGCAGTGTAGGGGTCGTGCTGGGGCGTGGTGTTTCAGGGTTTAGGGCAGTGCAGTGGTGTTCGGGCAGTGTAGGGGTTCGTGCTGGGGCTGGTGTTTCAGGGTTTAGGGCAGTGCAGTGGTGTTCGGGCAGTGTGGGTGGTCGTGCTGGGGCTGGTGTTTCAGGGTTTAGGGCAGTGCAGTGGTGTTCGGGCAGTGTAGGGGGTCATGCTGGGGCTGGTGTTTCAGGGTTTAGGGCAGTGCAGTGGTGTTCGGGCAGTGTAGGGGGTCATTGCTGGGGCTGGTGTTTCAGGGTTTAGGGCAGTGCAGTGGTGTTCGGGCAGTGTAGGGGTCATGCTGGGGCTGGTGTTTCAGGGTTTAGGGCAGTGCAGTGGTGTTCGGGCAGTGTAGGGGTCGTGCAGGGGTGGTGTTTCAGGGTTTAGGGCAGTGCAGTGGTTTTCGGGCAGTGTAGAGGGTCATGCTGGGGGGTGGTGTTTCAGGGTTTAGGGCAGTGCAGTGGTGTTCGGGCAGTGTAGGGGGTCGTGCAGGGGGTGGTGTTTCAGGGTTTAGGGCAGTGCAGTGGTGTTCGGGCAGTGTAGGGGGTCGTACAGAGGGCTGGTGTTTCAGGGTTTAGGGCAGTGCAGTGGTGTTCGGGCAGTGTAGGGGTCATGCTGGGGCTGGTGTTTCAGGGTTTAGGGCAGTGCAGTGGTGTTCAGGCAGTGTAGGGGGTCGTGCTGGGGCTGGTGTTTCAGGGTTTAGGGCAGTGCAGTGGTGTTCGGGCAGTGTAGGGGGTCGTGCTGGGGCTGGTGTTTCAGGGTTTAGGGCAGTGCAGTGGTGTTCGGGCAGTGTAGGAGGTCTTGCTTGGGGTGGTGTTTCGGCAGTTTAGGGGGTCTTGCTAGGGGTGATGTTTCAGGGTTTAGGGCAGTGCAGTGGTGTTCGGGCAGTGTATGGGGTCGTGCTGGGGGTGGTGTTTCAGGGTTTAGGGCAGTGCAGTGGTGTTCGGGCAGTGTAGGGGGTCGTGCTGGGGGTGGTGTTTCAGGGTTTAGGGCAGTGCAGTGGTGTTCGGGCAGTGTAGGGGGTCGTGCTGGGGTGGTGTTTCAGGGTTTAGGGCAGTGCAGTGGTGTTCGGGCAGTGTAGGGGGTCGTGCTGGGGGTGGTGTTTCAGGGTTTAGGGCAGTGCAGTGGTGTTCGGGCAGTGTAGGGGGTCGTGCTGGGGGTGGTGTTTCAGGGTTTAGGGCAGTGCAGTGGTGTTCTGGCAGTGTAGGGGGTCGTGCAGGGGGTGGTGTTTCAGGGTTTAGGGCAGTGCAGTGGTGTTCGGGCAGTGTAGGGGATCGTACAGAGGGTTGTGTTTCAGGGTTTAGGGCAGTGCAGTGGTGTTCGGGCAGTGTAGGGGGTCATGCTGGGGGTGGTGTTTCAGGGTTTAGGGCAGTGCAGTGGTGTTCAGGCAGTGTAGGGGGTCGTGCTGGGGGTGGTGTTTCAGGGTTTAGGGCAGTGCAGTGGTGTTCGAGCAGTGTAGGGGGTCGTGCTGGGGCTGGTGTTTCAGGGTTTAGGGCAGTGCAGTAGTGTTCGGGCAGTGTAGGGGATCATGCTGGGGCTGGTGTTTCAGGGTTTAGGGCAGTGCAGTGGTGTTCTGCAGTGTAGGGGGTCGTGCTGGTTCTATTGTTTCAAGGTTTTGGGCAGTGCAGTGGTGTTCGGGCAGTGTAGGGCGACGTGCTGGGGGTGGTGTTTCAGTGTTTAGGGCAGAGCAGTGGTGTTCCGGCAGTGTAGGGGGTCATGCTGGGGGTTGTGTTTTAGGGTTTAGGGCAGAGCAGTGGTGTTCGGGCAGAGTAGGGGGTCGTGCTGGGGGTGGTGTTTAGGGTTTAGGGCAGTGCAGTGGTGGTCGGGCAATGTGGGGGTCATGCTGGGGGTGGTGTTTCAGGGTTTAGGGCAGTGCAGTGGTGTTCGGGCAGTGTAGGGGGTCGTGCAGGGGGTGGTGTTTCAGGGTTTAGGGCAGTGGTGTTCGGGCCGTGTAGGGGGTCATGCAGGGGGTGGTATTTCAGGGTTTAGGGCAGTGCAGTGGTGTTCGGCCAGTGTAGGGGGTCTTGTTGGGGGTGGTGTTTCAGGGTTTAGGGCAGTGCAGTGGTGTTCGGGCAGTGTAGGGGGTCTTGCTGGGGCTGGTGTTTCAGGGTTTAGGGCAGTGCAGTGGTGTTCGGGCAGTGTAGGGGGTCTTGCTGGGGCTGGTTTTTCAGGGTTTAGGGCAGTGCAGTGGTGTTCGGGCAGTGTAGGGGGTCTTGCTGGGGCTGGTGTTTCAGGGTTTAGGGCAGTGCAGTGGTGTTCAGGCAGTGCAAGGGGTCGTGCTGGGGCTGGTGGTTCAGAGTTTAGGGCAGTGAAGTGGTGTTCGGGCAGTGTAGGCGGTCGTGTTGGGGCTGGTGTTTCAGGGTTTAGGGCAGTGCAGTGAAGTTCAGGCAGTGTAGGGGGTCGTGCTGGGGCTGGTGTTTCAGGGTTTAGGGCATTGCAGTGGTGTTCGGGCAGTGTAGGTGGTCGTGCTGGGGGTGGTGTTTCATGGTTTAGGGCAGTGCAGTGGTGTTCGGGCAGTGTAGGGGGTCGTGCTGGGGCTGGTGTTTCAGGGTTTAGTGCAGTGCAGTGGTGTTCGGGCAGTGTAGGGGGTCATGCTGGGGGTGGTGTTTCAGGGTTTAGGGCAGTGCAGTGGTGTTCGGGCAGTGTAGGGGGTCTTGCTGGGGGTGGTGTTTCAGGGTTTAGGGCAGTGCAGTGGTGTTCGGGCAGTGTAGGGGGTCATGCTGGGGGTGGTGTTTCAGGGTGTACGTAACTGAACGAAG